>JAJPUD010035949.1:0-10081 GCA_023553655.1 Myrmecobius fasciatus | reverse complement strand
GAACCAGAAGTATCTCCATGGAATTTCATCTTATTAGATTGAGTCCAATAATTTAGTCCCCAGATTCTTAAACTGTAATTCACAGCCCTATAATGAGTTCTCATAATTGAATTTGGGAGAGCATAGAAATTATGGCTTATTGTCAGTCAATGTTTAATATGTATACCTATTTTATATGCCTATCTACTTGGGGTCATGCAAAAATTTCTTGGGCGAAAAGGGGTCATATGTGAAAAAAGTTTAAGAAGCCCTGCTCTAATCTATCATAATATTTTTAAATTCCGTCATCCAATATAATATCTACACTTCCCAGTCTTAGGTCATCTTAAAATTTTATAAACATTCTTCTTTTTGTCATTTATCTTTATCAAAGATATTGATTTAAAAAAAAAATTAACTGCTTGGGACTAATTTCAGATCCCTGAATTATTCTACTGGAAACTTCCTGCCAAGCTGACAATGAACCATTAACTATTCCTTGGATATAGTTGCTCAGTTCTAAATCCATCTAATTGAATTATGATATAATTGCTATCTAACTTTTCAAAAAGAATAATATGAGATGTTTTATAAAATACTTTGCTAAATTTTAAATAAACCATATCCAAAGCATCCCTCTCACCTAATTGGTTAGTAACTATCAAAAAAGGAAGTAAGGTTAATCTGTTATGACCTATCCTTGATGAAGTTACAGGATGCTGGCTCTTGGTTTTCACAGCTTCCCTTCCTAGACATTCTCTAACAATGCCTTTAATGATTCATTCTAGAATTTCCTTGAGAACTGAAATTAATTCATTGGTCTAAAGTTTGTAGAATTTATCCTCTTACCTTTTTTTTTTTGAAAAAATGAGAATATTTTTCTACCTCTAATCCTAATGTGCTGTTTTTTCACACTCTTTCAGATATCAATTGTTGCTTAGCAATTAATTAGACAATATGTTGACTGAGTTAAAATTTGTTTCTTTACATTTTTATTTTTTTACTTTGTGTAACCCAAGTTTTTGGCCATGCCTGAGGCATTGTGCATGCTACTGACATGATCCCTAATTGGTAAATGCTGACTCGATTTTGCCTGTCTGCCTGAGGGATAGAGTTAGTATAAGAGCTTGTTAGAAAGAAAAGGACTTTGAAAGCTGCAAAAATATAGAAGCCAACTCCTAGGCATATTGCTGATTTCTAGACTGCCTCCCAAGAGACTTTAAAGATTTTCTGTTGGATTCCGTCAGGCTTTCTTTTTATTGAACTGAGATTTCAACTCAACCCTATCTAAATAATAAATTTGTTCATATATTTTCTGCTATATTTTAATCTATAGAAAGCTCATTTCTTTTTCCTGTATGATTGGATAAATGTGGGATTTTTTGTTTGAGGATTTTGTTCTTAGGGTTTTGCTTTTGTTTTTGTATTTTTCCATTTATCATAGTCTTTGGTGCAGCATTTGGTGGGACTAAGCTAGCAAGTAATCTATGAGTGACCAAGTGACCAAGGAAGTAGTTTCTGTTCTCAGTCCCCTCATACCCTTACATGAGGGTAAGGGAATGGAGGGTAGAAGAAGAAAGGAATAGATAGATACAAGTGCAGCCCAATACCACTCACTCTTGGAAATAGGTAAGGGAGTGAGCAGACATCCATCCATGGTCCTTCTGTTTCTTTAAAGGTACTGAAACTGAAGTCATCCTTGCAGAAAAGAAGACCAAATTTCTGAGGTATCTATTTATGCTGTTGAAAAGTCACATTTAGATAACTAATGTAAACAAACATATCTTATATGACCACACACCTATTTGCAAGTTCAAAGAGAAGCTTTATCCTTATTAGTGATATTTTATCATTCTAAGATATTGAACCATATCTCACTCTATTCCCTTATGGTCAAATAGCAAGGACGGAGATTAGCGCTTAAGATCTATGCTTGAGAGTTTTAGACCTTGGAATTGGGACAAAGGTAGAAGTGAGGTGGAAGAATATGGAATGGGATTTTAAAAATTATATTGATTAACACTATTATTTTGCAGTTGAGCAAACTAAGATCTAAAGAACCTGGGTAATCTGTGCAGGGTTCAGACAGGTAGTTAAGGACTCTGATATCAGAATTCATTTGGGTGTTCTGACTACAAATCTCAGCCTCTTTCTCTGACATCCTCCAGAAGCCTCCCTTTGTTGGCCTCTTTGTACAGGATTTGGATTCCATTCTTCTTCAGGAACAGGTCCCTCAGAAACCCTCTTCCTTATAAATGTCATCTTTTTTTGCCTCGATCCAAATTGTGGCCCCCATTTTTTATTTCTTCAAAGCTTAGGTCAACTTGCTTCCTTTGCCTTAAAATCATCAGACACATATTTTTGGGCTATACTTAATTTTATTTGGGGGAAAATCCATTGATACGTTTATACCTTGATGAAGAATAATAACACCAGAATTATCTCCTTTATTAATAGAGATATTGCAGCTATTTATGCCTGGAATATGCTGATAGAAATATTATTCATTATTCATATCTATTACCTATGCAAATTAAGTCTGTTGAAAACTACAGCCTATTAAAAAGAAGCTGACATATGGCTCCAAACATGGTGTTATATTTTTAAATATTTGTTAAGGTATTGATTTTTTTAACTTTTGTACTTCTTAAAATAGGTGATCACAACTTCTTGCTAAGGGAAGTGAGATTTCAGCTTTAAAATCTTACGACAATATTAATTTTAATGAGTTTACTCACAATTAGATTTTTTTTTATTGTTGCAATCCATTTATGGTAAGTAAACTGAGTTCAGAGACTGAAATTTATTTAACTTTACTCCAATTGCTGAAATGGATTTGGTAAAAAAAAAGGGAAGCTGAATTTTAAGTTTTTAAAAAACAACAAATGTACAAGAAAACAAAACATGATTCTGAAACGTATCCCTTTGACTTGGGGCACTATGAGGCCAAAATGTTCCATGGATTGTTGTACTGTAATTATTTATACTATCATTGGTTTTCCTTAATTATCTGTCCTTGTTAAAAGGGAGTACTCAATTCTGAGATGGTGATGCTAGAGGAAAAGTCCAGATAAAATAATTAAATAAAATAAAAGTAATCAATAAAATGTTTGTTTTTACAGGGAAAAAAAAAACACTCAGAAAAATCTGACTTTTTCCATCCCCTGTGCTAGGTAGATTTATAATAGTTGGCTGGACTCAATTAGTTACTGAGGTTTGTTATTATACATGAATTTGGGAGGAGTGAGGATATCCTCTTAGAAGGAACTTGCAGAATAGAAACTTCCTCCAAGGATTTCAAATCCCACCTGTCAATGATTTAAATGTCTCTGCATGCTGCACAAGCATGAAACATTTTAAACTATTAACAACCAGTTTTCATTCACTCTTTTGAGTCAAAATAACAAAAATATCTATACTTCTTTAAGGTTTACAAAATGTTCTTCTCATAACTATCTAGTGGTGTTAGAAGGTGTTAAGTTTTATTGTGTGCATTTTCAGAAGTGGAAAGTGAGGTTTTATGAAATGAAGTGACTTATTCATGTTTATACAACCAATATTAGCCCTAGTCAAGATCATCACCCAGTTCTTTCAAACTCCAATCTACCTAAATCCATGTCTACAATTCTATATATGGTATTTGAGATTTAAAAAAAATAAATAATAATGAAATATTTCTTTATTATTCCTGGATATTGAAAGACTTTTGATGAAGCCAAAAGGTATCATAAAAATAAATAAAATGTTCTAGTAAAGTAGAAAGGAAAAAGAAGAGACCATATGCTTTATAAGCATTCCTATAAAGCCAAGAGCACAAGAATCCAGCATGAGGGGCAGATCCTCTGTGGAGAATTTATTGGAAGACATCAGGTTACACTGTTAGGAGAATACTTACTTTGATGAGATAGCAGATATACTATAACATAAAATTAAGATTCTTTGGACCTCACTTCTAAAATGATCTCTAAGGCCTCTTCTAGCTTCTAGTCTCCCTATATCTATTGACATGCTGGTAAGTATTGCTGGAAACTTTGTTTGATAGCATCTTTCTTATCCATTTAAACTCTAAAAAGTTCCTGCCTGTCTTGGAAAATCAGTCCTTGTGAGAAGGAGAAATATTAAAGATTTGAGCAATGAGCTAGATTCCTAATAGATTCTTAGAGAAGAAGCATAAGACACATGGGACAGATTAAATGCCATCCTACCTACTGAATGCTAAAGGTTCACAGCTTCTACATGTTTCTAATATGTATCAGAAGATATTAAACAGTCTACAACTGCTCCTATCCATATTATAGAAACTTTTTCTATAGATTTTAGTTCAAATGCTGAAGAAGTGACAATGTAACAGCACTTGGGAATTGATTTATCCAACTGACTATTTCATTCTTCTCTTATAAAAATAAGATTCCAAATTTGCCAAATCTTTCATGACTTTGGCTATTCCCAAATGTCATAGAGACCATGAAATAAAACAGAGGAAACTGAATAAGTGTAATAAAGATTGAAAGCTCACCTCATTTCACCTCCAGGAGGAATTAAATGTAAATTCTGCAATAGTAAATTCATAAAGCTTTCTTTACACTTTCATTAGTAAGAATAAATTCTTTTAAATGGACAATTTAGACTCTATAAAATTTTAAAGCTTTTTCAGGAAAAACAAAATCAATGTTAATAGGTTAAAAATAAGACTGACAATTGGGAGAAAATCTTTGTATCAATTACCTTTGATAGAAAGCATGATTGACAAGATATATAAGGAATTAATAATATTAGAATATCTTAGTAAGAGATGCTTCCTATTCATTAGTGGTCAAAGGATCATTAAACAAATACTTTTCAAAAGAAGCATTTCATGTATGTTTTAATGTTAAAAATTTGCTCTCCATAGCTATTAGCTGAAACTCAATGGACCAATAAAATATGTATATAAGCCCTGGTTTCCTTCCTCAGTAGATAAAGATATGAACAAATATCTCAAGTGAATGACAAATTATTAATGATCATATGAAAAGACCCTCCAAATCACTATTAATTTTTTTAAACTGTACATCAAAATTACCCTGAGGTTTCACTTCACATTCAGCAAATTGGCAAAGCTGAGTCTATGTTGGAAGGGTTGAGGGAAGTGGGATATTAACATATTTGTTGATGGATATGAATCAGTACAACCATTCTGTAAAGCAATTTGGAATTATGCAATTAAAATGTTTGGCATATACAAAAAAAATCCTGTGCATAACAAAAATGTTGCATTTATGGTAGCAAAGAACTTGAAGCAAAGTGGCTGCTCATTGATTAGAGAATAGCCAAAATGTAGTATGTGAATGGAATGGAATATTGTTGTGCTATTAAAAATGAGCATCATGAATATAGAGAAACATTGGAAAGTTTTTTTAAATGAACTGATGGAAAGTGAAGTAAACAGAGCCAAAAAAGCAACCTTCACAATGACTACAATGTAAATGATAAGAACAATAAAATGACCAAAAATGAATGTTATAAAGTTATAAATAAAGAACAAACTTGCCCCCAAAGAAAAGAAATGAGAAGATACCTCCCCCATGTCTTTACAGACATGATTATGTGGAATCACTGTATATATATATATATATATATATATATATATACACATATATGTCTGTATAATATACATACATGATATACACATAAACATATCCATATAAATCGGTTTTGCTGAGAAGTTTTGATCTTTAAAAATATTTATCTTTCTAAAACAAATTTGTGTTTGTGAAGAATACATTTGGGAGGGATTATAGGAAAGGATACGGAGAAAACTATGGCAATACAGAGACATGTTTAAAATAAAAAACGAAGCATTTTTAACTATCTACAACCAAAGAAAGATGGCTCCAAATCATTACTAATACAAATGCAAATTAGAAAGGAATAAGCATTTATATAGCACCTGCTAGTGCCAGATACTTTTACTAAATATTTTCCCCCCCACAAATATGATCTCATTTACTCTTCATAACAATCCTGCAAAATAAGAGCTATAATTATCCCCATTTTAAAGTTAAGGAAACTGAGACAAACAAAGGTTAATTGGTTGGAATTTGCCCAGATCATACAGTTGCTAAGTATCTGAGGCTAAATTTGAATTCAGGTTTTCCTAGCTCCAGAACTAGGGTTCCATCCGCTATATCACCAGCTACCTTCTATATAATTTCTGAGGTTTTACCTCACAATCAACAAGTTGGCTAAGATGAGGGAGATGGTGCATTACCTACGTCTTGTAAATTATGCATAAATGCACAACTCTTTTTAAACCCTCTCTTTCATTGTAGAGAACCACTAATATGTTTAGTAACTCAGGTGCTCAACCAGGGAAAGTGTCCTTTTCATCTCTCCACTCCCTATATTCAATTGGTTCGCTAGTTTTGGTCACTTTTTGCTTCCATAGCTATCATATCCATTTCCTTCGCTCTAATTATATGGCTATCATTCTAATTCATCACTTCTAACCTGGACCACTGTAATAGCTTTCTAATTGATCTGTCTTTCTAGAGTTTCTCTTCGCTCTCATCCATCTATCCTCCATATACTTGCCTAAAGCACAGGGCTGAAAATGCAACTCACCTACTCAGAAAGATCCAGTGCATCTAGGATAAAATATAAGCATGTTGTTTCACATTTAAATACCTCCACATGCTTGTTCCAACCTGTTTTTCCAAGTTTATTGCACATTATCTTCCATACAATGGCCATTCCAGCCCAAACTGGACTGCTTGTCATAAACAATTCTCCTTTGAACAGACAATCTATTCCCCATGGCTGAAATGTGCTCCCTCTTCTGGCTTATGGAAGTCCTTGCTTCCTTTAAAGGAGGAGAAGGAGCAGCAGAAACAAGCATTTATAAAGTGCCTACTATGTTCCAGGCACTGTACAAGGCCTTTACAAATATAATCTCAGTTGATCATCTTAAATACTATTTAATTTCCTTGATCTCCTGCACTTTATCTCTTTCCTAATCTCTCTAATAAATAATATTCTCTACTCCAGAAAATGCTTTGTATTTAATTTGTATATATTTTTATTTACTTAGATATATTGTATATGCATATATGTGTATGTACACATATACACATATTTATGTGTATATGTTTATGCAGACAAATACAAGCCTGTCTGCCCAGGTACCTCATCTATGAAATGAGCATAAAAATAACGACTATTTCCTGAGGTTATTATGAGGATCGATGAGATAATGTCTGGAAAGCACATTGTAACTCTTAAAGTACTAAATAAAGGCTGATTATTATCCTAGTAGGCCTGCTCACTAGTTGACTGATAGATGGATTTGACCCAATGGAAGTGAAGAGAGAAATAAAAACCTTATCTATACCAGAATAATTGCAAAACACTTTCCAGGGTAGTAAAAAGCAGTAAAAAAGTCCAATAAAAACAAAGAAAATGCCTTTAAATTGAAGAATATCTGCTGAAATCATGTGAGGTATAATAATATAAAAATATTATTATCTCATAAGAAATAAGGAATAGGAAGAATTCAGAATACATGGAAAGACCCATATGAATCAATGCAGAGTCAAATAAGTTGAAACAAATGAACCATCTACACAATGAGTGTAATTCTATAACCAGGAACACTAACACAATACCAAATATTAATAAATCAATGTAAAGACCAATCCTGAACCCTAAAAAGAGGTAAGAAAATACTTTCCTTCCTTTGGTAGATTTGTGAGACAACTTAGTTGAAAAATAGATCACCTGTATAATAGTTGGTTTCGCTTAACTGCTTTTTTTGGTTATGAGGAAAGATTAATTGGACAGAAGTAAAGATTGAAGGAAAGGTATATGCCTAGAAATGACTGTGATATAAAAGAGAAAATGTTATCAATACAATTTTAAAAGAATCTTAGCACTCTAAACTAATATAATAAAATCTGGCTATCTTAAAAAAAATAGGTGGGTGAAGAGAAAAAAAATTGAATTATACTGCAATGGATACATAAGGACTTTTAGAAGACTTTTATTTACATCAAAATTTTTTAGTTTCCACACTTTTGGTAAACATTTTTTTCTTTAAGACAATAGATTCTTTTGTAGTATATTAAAATGAATAACAAATGTCATTATAGAATTCACAAATTATATCATTTGGAATTTAATCCTGTTAGTTTCTATGCATATCACTTCCCCCCCCATAATGTGGAGATTAAAATTTTTCCATCTAAAATAAGAGAGATTGAGGTAGAAGTCTGAGCCAATGGCATTTTATTAAAGGGTCCATGGTCCTCTCTAATGAAGTGTACCTCAGATCTTCCTCATGATTTGAGATGCCACCTCTCTCTAGGGCCCTATTTTTATAGGGCTAAATGTCTAGTCATTCCAGAACAGCTATATCAAATACAAAATAATTCCAGTGAATAAGGAAAATAATATGTCAACAGAGTCACAAGTTGGTTAAAGCAAGGAACATCTCCACATAAGATGGACAGAACTCTCTTCAATTTGGGCAGGAGGAAATGATATAAACTATCATATTCAGTGACCCAAGTGGTCATAAGATGATCACCTGCTCCCAGTGGACAAGTGATTGGTCCAGAGGCACAAAAATATTTTGGAGGACTTTTATGTAGTTATTACCTCTGCCAAACTGGGTTTAGTCATCATCACAAAAGAAAACAAAGATGGAGGGCCCCCAGCCAACTTCCTGTAGTTAAGCAAGTGAACTTAGAATGTACAATTCACAGTCTTATATATAGAATTTTAAAATTATCCCATCAAATTGACCAGTACATATTAGAATAGAATAGGGGTTCAAAAATGAAGTATTTCTCTCAAAAGTGGTTTGCCCAAGGTCTCTAGTATACAAGAAAATATTTCTTGAGCCCAGTTTCTTTCTGACACAGTGAGAAACATCCTAGATTTAATCAGCATATGGGAATTCATATTTCCCACTTGCTATGATCTAAGGTGAATCACTTAACCTCAGCAGTACTTATTTTCTTCATCTATTAAAAAAATTGGGGATTAACCTGAATGACTTCAGGGTCATCCAGCTCCAAATATAGAGATCCTGTTGATTACTTTCCCATTGAGAACCAATAAATTTGATACCAAAAAATCAAAATAACTTCCAGTTCTTGAGCTTGGGTTTTAGACACTGTGCAAATCTACTAATGTGGACCTTAAATTTTATGTAGCTATATCTCTGCAAAAGACAATTCAGGACCTAGCCAGCCAGACATGAATTCAACCACTAGTATGTTACATACATGAGAAGTTACATGGGGAGAAGGTCTTTGATCTGACAAAAAGGAATCTTTCCCATCAAAAAGCATTACTTGCCATTGATAGGCTTCATCTCATTTGTCAAAGAGTTATCAGGCCACTGGTACAAGTCTACTAGTGGTAAAACTTTCAGGAGACAAAGGGTGAATCAGGGTGGGGCAGTGGAAGACCTCATTCCATCAATCATCTGAAAGTTTCCTATTTTAATCAATTATTCTGCCTAAATTTTAGGCAGAACTGTTTCTAGCGGCCAAAAGCCTGCAATTCTGCCTGGCCTCTCTGCTCTGGGACAAAGCTTCAATTGTCCCATCATACCAACTGCTCTGTCAGGAAAGGAAAGAAAAAAAAGATAGGAAACGTGTGGGAAGATAGAATTTAGGGAATATTTAGAACTTAAGAGGAGAAGGGATAGCAGGGGCTTAGGAAAAGCAAAGGATTTACATACGAGATGTTTTTCCTAAACAGAGGTGGGAGGCAAGGCTTTAGAGATATTCATCTATGACATTTTTGCTACATTAGACTATAGTTACATCCTTTTCTTTTACTTTATTGATTATAACAGAGAAATAATAAATCAGGCCTCAGAGTGTGAGTAAACATGATTAGCATAAAGGAAATAAAAGTGCTGATAGGTGGATAAATCATGGAAAGAAAAAGAAAAAGAAGGAGCCACCTTCAACAAGATAGGACAAGAGTGAAAATT
Source organism: Myrmecobius fasciatus (assembly GCA_023553655.1). Classification (NCBI taxonomy): domain Eukaryota; kingdom Metazoa; phylum Chordata; class Mammalia; order Dasyuromorphia; family Myrmecobiidae; genus Myrmecobius; species Myrmecobius fasciatus. The sequence continues at coordinate 117 of JAJPUD010035949.1, read as the reverse complement.
TGCCAGAATGAGGAGAGCGTTTAAAAGCTAAAAAACACACAGACCAGCTGGAAGCTCTTTGTAGTCCCCAGTATCTTCTTCCTTCCTGAAAGATTGCTTCAGCTTCTCTAAGGAAAG
>JAJPUD010035948.1:0-10081 GCA_023553655.1 Myrmecobius fasciatus | reverse complement strand
TACGCAGTCACCTAACTGGCATGAAGTAATATATATATATATATATAATACATAATATATATATATATATATATAATATTCTTCAGGACCATATTCTTATTCATAGAATAATAGATTCTGAACTGAAAAGTACCTTAGTAATCAACCAGCCCAACTCCTTCATTTTGCAAATGAAGAAAGTGAAGAAAGAAATGGAGAAAGACAGGGTAGGTGATTTGGCCAAAATCATATGAGTTACTAAGAGATTAGATTTCAAAATACTCTAAACTCAGTTAGTTCTGATATACTTCTCTCATTATCTTATGCAGATATATATAAAATTCCCATTTTGTGGCAGGATATATTTTTTTGAAGTGAAGCATTAACTTAGAGAAGATTCCTCCCCTTAAAAATGAAGCCCCCCCAGCTAACATAGTGTCTTACTCATAGCAGATAGTCAATAAATATTTGTCAATTTGCATTAAATTAAAAGAAAATTAATATTAGCTAACATAAAGCATTATGCATAAAGCTATTATCAGCTCTGAAAGTAAAAGTACTTAAGAAATCATCCTTGAATTCCACCCTTACAGGTAGACAGAAAAGGTTTGAGTTTAACAAGTTCATGGCTGAAAGCTGGTTAATGGTTTTTTCTTTAGTATAGGAAACTAGACCATTCCTGCATTCATGACTTATTGTCACAAGCATTGCTACCTAACTGTCGTTATTTATGCTCTATCCAGCTTCTCCTGAACCCCTCTTTAGATAAAGAGAATGGACAGGGCCTGAACTTCTTTGGACTTCTTCATGCTCCTGGCACCTCCTAATCCTGGAAGATTACTTCAGCCTCCAAACTCACACCTTGTCCCTGGAACTCTAGGCAATTCAGTGTCCCCTAGGGGTTGTTCGGGATTAGGGAAGAATTCGGGAGAGAGGCTCCCTTTGCCTGGAGGTGTAAACCTGAGAACTCTTCTCAGAACCCCCAATTAAAGAGGTTTTTCTTCTCCCCAGTTACCCCTCACTTCCATTTCAGTTTCCTTTTGTATGTAGTCTTTTCTCATTAGATTGTAAAGCTCCCATAGGAACCTTGTCTTTTCCCCTTTCTTTATATTCCCAGTGATATGTATAGTACCAGGCATATAGTAGGCACTTAATAAATGTTTATTAGCTGTTCCATAGATTTCTGAATGTTGGGCAGCAGCAAAAAAAAAGCTTTACTAATGGTTTTATGTGGGAAGAAACAGCTGTTTACCTGCTAAAATCGTACATTCCAAAAACATGCACATATTCCACCAATGAGATTCACTGGATTCAGGAATTTTATCTTTTAAAATGCAATTCCCTCATTGGGAATTTTAGCCTCATTCACACCAAAATGTAAAATATTCTTTCTAATAATTACATTAATACCTAAATCAGATAAGTAAAAAATCAACTCAATAAAATGAGGAGGGGAAATTTTAGAGTGGGAATTGTGGGCCTGAGTAGTGACTTTAAAGTCAAAAGGTATAGGAAAACATCAAATTTTAGGGAAAAGGTCATAATGATCTATTTGAGTTCTTTCTTCACCTTAAAGTTTATATAAATGCCAACCAGTATAATAGTTTACATTATTGGCATGTTTAAAGCTTATTAGCAAAGCATGATCAATTAATGAGTTTAAAAGAATGAGGATATTTTATGGGATAAGAGGTCCACTGCTCTAAACTGAGCCAACTCAATCTTTGCCAAAGCTGAGACTTCTTCAGTAAGGTGTGAATCTATAATTACTCAGGTTTACATTAATTACCAGATCTACTCAATCATCTCAATAAAGTATAAATGAATATGTTCACACCTTTCAAAAGCCGTCAAAATCTTTGCATCATCTACTTAATCACTCCACCAGTACTTTTCACCCACTCTGGTACTTAAGAGTCTTCCAAACATAATCAAAATTTCAAACTATGGCCACATCCTTTTAGCTTCAAGATTTATTTCATGGGTCACCTACAGAAAAGAGACTTTCCTTTTCCCATTCATTACCTTTTCTTTCCCCCAATATCTTATTTTCCAAGATTACCTATCAAGATGTTGATTTATTTTGCATATATACACACACACATTTTTGTATGTGTATCTATATAAACATACATATATATGTATATAGGTGTGTGTTACCTCCCTAATTAGAATGTAATCTCCTTAGAGAAACTCTCACTTTCTTCATGTCCCCCAAGCTTAGATCATACCTGGCACATATTAAGCACTTAATAATGCTTGTTTATTGATTGTTTATCAATTCTGTGGATTTGTCTACCTTTGAAATTTTCAGATTACCTTCAAATGCTAAAGATCTATTGTGTTGAAATTATAGAATTCCCATCCTTGCCATCCCTAATCACAACTTAAATTTTCCTAATACCCCAATAATTTGGCAAACAAAATACTTAGTAAGACATAATGGCAGAACCTCTTGGATTATAGTTTTAAATAAGCCTTTATTAATGTCTTAACCCAGAGGAGTAGAGAAAGTACTTTCTAAAACCCTAACAATCTTTATATTTTTGTTATTAATTATAGTATGCAATAATATAATGTCAGGCTGATTATGTATTCACTTTGGGGCAGAAATCCCTTGATTCCTTGATTCCTTCCCTTCAAACCATGTAGACTATTCTACTTAGGCATGAGTGAATATCAATCTCTTTTAGTAGATTTAGATTGTGGAAATTATTTAAAAAAAAAAAAGTAACATGCAGCTGAAGAATTTGTCATTATAGGAGTGAGTTCAGAAATCTCTTGCAATTTCCTGCTTTACTCCCGAGTTTGTAAGGTGAGTAGAGTGTTTGTTCTAACAAGGTGAAACACTGAATAAAGTAAGTGCTGCCTTGCTGCTTAATGAACTACATTTGATTAGCTAATTAACCTCATAGTGTACTTTGTGAAAACAACAAAAATCTTATTCAGAGCTACAGAGAAAGATGGTGAGCGAGAAAGAAAGCCTCTGGCTATATTCTATACAAAGAAACCAATCACCAATCTAGGAATTATTTCCAAATCATCAATGTGTGTGTTAAATCATATTTTGATTGGTACAAAGGTCAAAAAATCAATATTAAAATAGATATGGGATGGGGAGGAGAAAGGAGTAACCAGGGCTTCGTCTCAAGGTAGACCCTTCTAAGTATATAAGGGGGTCTTTGCCCACCAACCTCAAATGCGCGTGCTCAGAACACGGTTCTCTGAAAAATCTCTCCCTCCCCAAAGGGGGCAGGGCCTCACGTGCTGGCCCCTTAGCCCTAGCGCCGGTTGAGCTGGGAGAAGAGCAAAACGGCAGTGACGTCACTGAGTTAGCACCTCAGCGTGCCCCTTTGGTTATCTTTCAGAGCTAAAGAGAGCTGGGTCAGAAGGGCCCGGGAAGCTGGAGAGGAGGAGGTAGGCCGCTGTCGAGTCGCCTCACTCCCAACTTCCCACTGCCTCCACATATCCACCTACCAAAGCTCGCAGCCATGCCGCTCCCTGCTGCCCTCCAGTCTCGCCTCGCCAAGCGAGGGCTCCTCAAACTGGTGGAACCCGAGCCAGAAGAAGAAATCATTGCCGAGGACTATGACGACGACCCCGTGGATTACGAGGCCACTCGCCTCGAAGGCCTGCCCCCCAACTGGTACAAAGTCTTCGACCCGGTGTGCGGCCTTCCCTATTACTGGAACGTGGAGTCGGACCTCGTGTCCTGGCTCAACCCCCACGACCCCAGCTCGGTCATCACCAAGGCGGCCAAGAAGCTCAAGGGCAACTTGGAGCCGGAAGAAAAGATGGACTGCAGCCACGAGAAGCCGGACCGAAGCAATGAGCGGCCCGAGCGCAGCTATGACAAGTCGTCAGAGCGAGGGGGCTATGACAAAGGGGACCGCGCCTATGACAAGCTGGAGCACAGGTACGAGAAGCTGGAGAGGGATGAAGCCAAGGAGCGGCGCTACTACCGCCGGGAGGAGCTGGCCCCTTATGCCAAGAGCAAGAAAGGCAGCCGCAAGGACGAAGAGCTGGACCCCATGGACCCCAGCACCTATTCGGATGCGCCTCGGGGCACCTGGTCCACGGGGCTCCCCAAGAAGAACGAGGCCAAGACGGGCGCAGACACCACGGCAGCCGGCCCCCTGTTTCAGCAGCGACCTTACCCTTCCCCCGGAGCTGTTCTACGGGCCAACGCGGAGGCCTCCAGAGCCAAGCAGCAGGATTGAGCCAGCGGGCCAGCCCTAACTTCCCAGGGATCCACCACCTTTGTGTTCGCAATAAATAAGATTTGGGGGGGGGGAAGAAAGGGGGATGATGGGTGCTGGGAGGTGGGGTGGGGAGAGGTAAGAAGAGAGAAGAGGAGCACCGGCCTAACCTGTTTAAAGAGTGATAGAATACTCCCACCAAAATGGGAGATGGGACAAAATATTGACTATGACTTTGGGCATTTTTTAGAGAAGTTGTCAATGCAAACTAATCTATACTGGAAATAAACACAATTTTCATGGCATTCAAGGATGACTAAAAATATTCAGAAAAGAATCCTAAGCTTTAAAGATGAAAAGAACTATGAACATCATCTGAGAATTTCTTAGCAAAGAATTTATTGAACTAAACCTCCTGGAGAGGAGAAAGGTTTCTTTAACCAAGTTCCTCTACTGATTTCTTGGTCCCAGGAGCAGCAAGAGACAAAGCCCATCACAAACCCAAACCTTGCTCTCTACAAGCATTATATCCTTTTTCTGCTATATACTAGCACAGAAATATGTTGTAATTTTTGAGAAACCCTAAGAGGGAACAAAAACTGAATAGTAATTTGTAATCTGAATCCAAAATTGAACCCAATCTTTGTAAAAATCAAAGTTACAGGTATGAGTCTTGGATTTATGGTTATTAGGAGACATTTGAATAGGGTTTTTGTTTTCCAAAGAACTTTCATATTCAATGTCCCTCCAGTTGTCAGTGCTCTCTTTTCAAATCACTAACTATTGTAAACTTAACTTGTTTAACTTTTGTATCCCCCAGTAGAATTTAAGCTTCTTGAAAACAAAAATGAGTTTGTTTGTTTTTTCTGTGTATTTTCAGTGCCTAACCTAGTGCCTTAAACTTAGTAGGCATATAATAAATGTTTGCTGAATGTAATGGACTAATTCCTTATTTTTACAGATTATTAAACTAATAGGAGGAGAAAGATTACAAAAGAACATGAACTATACTATTATAACAAGGTGATTGAAAAACTAGAAATTGCCAACTGTCCCATATTCAGGAACATCATTATATCCATTGAGTGTATTGATGGAAATATGAGAAAGGGACTGGCTTTTATAAGCAATAATTGGAAAATATGAAGAGTATAATATCCTGCTGGGGTTACTCCTTATTTGCTAAAAAGAAAAAAAAAGCAACTGCATAATTAATAGAACACAGCTTTGAGTACCTTTTTATCTTAAGATTGTGAAGCAAGGTAAAGAACAGGAAAGCATGCTCACTGAAAAATGTTTTCCAGTGTGATAGAAAGGTATGCATAAAATCCAAAGACATGAACATTATTTTCTAAAGATAAAAGTTTCTTCATGTAGATCAATTTGTAGATGACACTGAGATTGCAACAAGGCTCAGAACACTGCAAGGCATTGTGGTTCCATAAAAGAAATTGTCCTAGAAATTCACTAGTGCAAAATAAAAGTGAATTTTTAGAAGGTGGGTAGGCTGGGAGAAGAGGGAACAGAAGTTGCTAGGATGGGGAAAAAGAAGTAAGAGATTCAGAAGAGTGGTGATGAACTCTCACAAAGTCCATGGAGAATAGTAATAACTAGTCTCAGAGGTAGGCTGTATGAGAATAAGATAAAAACAATGGAAGGAAGGAACTGAGATCATAGAAGTAGAAGAGGAGATCTTCCCCCAGAATGAAAAGGATGCCAGTAGAGAACATGCCAATGAGGTAGAAAGCCTCTGTCTAATAAGTGTTTAGGAGCTTTGAAATCATAAATTTCATTTGGAAGGTCTTTGCATATTAGGGAATCACTTTCTAAGAAATGATTGCCCTTCCCAGGTATACATCCCCCTCCCAGAAAAAGGCATTTACAGATACCCAAAGCCAGCAAGAGCCAGGTTATTTTTGAATAGCAGCAGAGAAAGGATAAGAATCTTATAAAGTATAAAATTCATGGCAGTAGTAGGACTGTACTATATAGGATTTCATATGACAAAGTTTAATGATTTGGTATAACCATCTTGGTAAGATCCTGAACGACAATAATAGAAATGATAGAAAATGGAGTTAAAAGTTGAACCTTTACCCTCAGGAGAAACACAATTTAAAATAAATAGGCCATGAATCCAAAAATAAATTTCAAAGTATACAAGAAGGGAAAAATTAGGACAAAACAATGAAAAACTTGGAAAAGTTCACAGAAAGAATGTTGCTTCATGGCACGAAGAGAGAAAAGGAAATATGTGAATTAAAAAAGGCAAGTAGGCAAAACATCTGCAAAACGGAAAATTTAAGTAAATTCAAAGAACTTCAGATATAATAGGTAAATGGAAGGGAATACCTGTGACAATAAACTTAACAGCAAAATAATGTAAATAAATTGAATCATAGGGACAGGTTATTTAAAAAAGACTGAAAAGGAAAGGGATTTAGAGAAATATCAAAAATATATGGAAGAAAATGCAAAGTGAAAATCATGTCTTTAAATATGAATGGCTTACAATCCAATGAAATAAGAGTAGCAGAATGAATCAGAATCCCCAAGTCTGCTGTATGTCAGAAACATCTGAAAAATAAAGACTTGGAAAATCAGTGGCATTTATTACGGCTTTGCTCTTCCTCCTACAAATATACGAAAGGAGAAATAGTTCCTACTTTCAAGGAGTTTACACTTTTAATTCAGTGGGGAGTGGAGAGAGGAAGGTATCCACTGATGGTAAATGATGATAAAATCTCAAAAAACAAGCAGAACTGAGAAAGGAAAGAAAATGAGTTTGGAACAAAACTTGAAATGAAACAGGTGATTCCCCCAAAACAAATACAGGTGTTACAATCATCTTGTCAGACAAAACAAAAATTAAAATTCATAATGTTAAGAGAGATAAACAGGGAAATTACATTATGCCTAAGTAAACCAATATAATACTAAACACATAACAAATGGGTTAGCATCTGAATTCATAAATGAAACATTAACAGAATTGCAGAAAGACCTAGATAGTTATAAGAATTGTATGAGACTTTATTTTCTCTTTTTTTCTCAGACTCTCAGAATTAAAGATAACATAAATCAGAGGGAAATATAGAGATCTGAAAAAACATCTGATAAAGAAGAACTCAAGAACTTAGGGCATCTTCTGGATGACTCTGTGTTCATCCTTTATTTTCAAAGAGGACCAAAAATATCACAGGGTGATATCTTGAATTGGATTTAAGCGAGGCAAAGTTGCACACAATCCTCAGCCTCATTCTTCAAGTATCACTGAAGTTCAATGGCAAGACAAAAGCCAAGATAATTAGCAATGGCCCTAGATCAAGTGGATGATCTTTGTGACTTCAATATCTGACTAAGCTCTTAAGTTTTCCACATTACCTGCTTTAGTCTTCATACCCATTGGAACACTCACCAATGGGTTTGAAGCCTGTGGGTTACTTGAAGCTTCTTGATTACCCTCAACCTGGTTTGGTCTGTACACAAAGATAGTTTTAACATGGTGTGTCCACTGTACATGCTACAGCTTTTTGGAGCTCCAGTGTTATGATCACATACCAAAAAACAGTCGTCAGTGGGAAAAATTGGATCTTTATAAATTTACATTAACAAGATAGGCAAGTGAGGGATTATGTATGCAATTTAACCACTAGAAAATCAACAATGACTAAAAGAAACAAAAGAAATAGTAAAAATTAGAAGAAAAATAGCTCAGAAAAAAACTAAAAACTACAGAAATGATAATTTTTTAAAAAGACAAAAAATTGATAAAACTTTAGCAAACTTTAAAAAAACTAGAAAATTAAAAGGCCAAAATAAAAAATAAAATGAAACCACAAAAGAAATGAATTTTTTTTAAAAATCAGAACCAATGGTACAAAATGTATTGCTAGCATAATCTAAAATGTAAAAGAAAAAGGAGATAATTATCTACAAAAATATAAACTACCTTAAACAACATGAAATAAAGAATTAAACAACCTAATTACAGTCAATTAAATTGAACAAGGTACAAGGGAATAAATAGTGAAAATGACCTCTGTTCCAGATAGATTTACCTACAAATTTTATCAAACATTTTGAGAGCAGTTAATACCTATACAACAGAAGTTATTCTCAAAAATTCAGAAATAATTTATACTTTAAAATTCCATTTATAAGGCAATTATAGTCACTACAAAAACCAGGGAAGGAAAAAGCAAAGAAAAAACTAGAGAGTAGTATCAATAATAAATGTTGATTCAAACATTTAAAAAGAGCCTGCAGCAATATGTAAAAAAAAATAATTATAATAAACATTAAATCCAAATAGGCATTTATATTAGGCATGTAAAGATGATTCCATTTTAGAAAAAAATTGCATAATTAATAATAGTTTGAAAAATATTGTACATGATTTTATCAGGAGCTAAATAAAAGCACAAAACTTAAATTTTTACAAAGTGCAGATGTAAGTAACATTTTTATAGGATAAAAAGTAAATATTGAAGACCAAAAATAGCATTATTGCCATTAGAGAAAAACCCTCTTGATAAATAGGTGGAGGACTAAGCCTTTGGAAAATTGCCCAACAGACACATTTGATGTTTTGGTTCGTTTTGCTGTCTGCTTTTCTTTCTCTCTCTCTTTAAATCTTTGTTATAAGAATGATTCAATGGGTAGAGAAAGATGATGGTAGAGGAAGAGATATATATTTCCTTCTAAAATGTGATACAAATCTATAGGAAAATGGCTACATTAAAGAGGAGGACTGGCCATCCTTAGGAGATCAGGAAAGAGTGACTTAGGCTTTCTTAGACATGTGCTGTATGGAGGCTCACTTTTAGTAGTAGAAGAGAAGTAGCTGAGATAGAAAGGAAAACATATGGTCCCAAGATGTTCAGAGCTTAGGCCTTCCTGGATATGATCTATGGAAGCCAGGTGAGAGAATGAGGCAGCAGCAAAAAATGAAAGATGGAAGAAATGTGATTTTATTAACTGGACTACAATCTATATAATTACATATGAGTTACATACAAATATATGTTGAGCCTAAATTTTCTAGCCTCTAAGCCCAAAATGTGATTCACTTATTTTCAATAAAACTATAAGAGTGGGGAGCAGGAAATAAACTACAGTGCCACCTACAAAATATTAAAAGCATTTTTAAGACCAGTTAGGATCCTCAGGAAAGGTAAGTATTGAGAAAAGATTATCAAAGTTGTTAATTGAAAAATTATAGGTAAATTTTATTTCTTCTAGCCAATTCAAAAGAAGAACAGAAGAAACACATTTCTGGCTCAGTATTTTAGAAGTAATGAAGTAACTGATGAATTCGACCCTGGCTTTCAGGTAGCTGGCAAAAAGATAGAAAAAAATATATAAAATATATTTTATAATCTGAGAAGATGAAAAGAACAGAGGGTTTGTGATCTTGTTATATAAGCAATATACCTGTCTAAAAGGTCTGTATCATACATTATCTTTCCTCTTGCTGATTTTCTGAAAAAAAAAGCACATTAATGTAAATGTTAATTTTTGTAATATTTTCATTTAACATAAGAGAGATCTACTAATCCACAAATTATGTGCATATTTTATGAAAACTGATCAAAATAAAAAATTGGCAGTAAATTACAGATTGAGTGCACATTGAATCAAATAGATGCAAATCAGATATGGGTTATTTAGGGTAATTTCTGCTTTCTCATTCCCTCTAGCAACTATAATGAAAAGTATTTGGCAAATACTTTATGTGGATATGTATGGTGAAACCCATCAGTTGAACTAGAAGAGATACAATCATTACCTTTTTAAGAAAATTATTGAAGTGAAATAGAGGCCAGAATTTATGAAGTGATTGAGGGCTGGCATTCTCTCTCTCTCTCTCTCTCTCTCTCTCTCTCTCTCTCTCTCTCTCT
>JAJPUD010035946.1:0-10081 GCA_023553655.1 Myrmecobius fasciatus | reverse complement strand
GCTCTCTTCTGCTTCTTGCTCATGCTTTAAAGTTGGGATATTGGTCAAAAGCAGAGAAAACTGCAACGATTTGTATTTGCCCTAGGGCAGTTTGCCAAGTTGACTTCCGGTCTGAGGCTGGTCAGGCTAGATTTGCACTAGGACCACGTTTTCAGCTGCTCTCGATCCACCCTTTTCCAAAGGCAGATCTGCCAAAGCACCTGCCCGCAAGCAGAGCAAAGTGGCCCACACGATTCCCAGGTGCTTACTGGGTGCCCAAAATCCACCCCTCTATCACAGCCCTGACTTCCTCCCCGGCTGGAGTCTGATCATGACCAGCGGCCGATTTCCCCTGAGGCTAACCTTCTCCGGAGTTCTTTCAAGGTAGATCTTTGATAGAAGTGCGTTGTAGTCCAAATGCTTGGCGGGGCCCTCACTCAGAAACCAGTTGGAAGGCTTACTTTGTCTGGATTTGAGGGAATGTCCGAGGAGTTCACAGAGAAAGCTGTCCGCAGTTCGCCATCTTGGCTCCGCCCCCTAAAATGTATTTACTATGCATGTATTCCAGCTTTCACTACTTAATTTCACTTCATTTTTTTTTTTTTACTTCATATATTTACTTCATATATATTCTAGCCAAAAGGATTTAACTTACTGTTCTCTGAATTCATTATCTCTATCTTTGGCTTCTTTGCCTTTCCATAGGCTATTCCTCCTATCTAGAATGTGCTTTCTTCACCTTTTTCCCCTTAGAATCCTTTGGTTCTTTCAGAATTCATGTTAGGTGTCATAGGAATGTTTTTCTAATTTCTTTATTTCCTCTTCCTTCTCAAATTATCTTGTTTATCTTTGCATTTGACTATCCATCTCTCCCCTGCAAAGAGCTCATAACCTAATCATAGGTACTTAATAAAGCTTGTTGATTTGATTTGTTAGTCTCTCTCTCTGTTAAGAAGTAATATTAAAACCTAGGTATTATAACCTAACTAGGGCACAATATAATGAGGACATAATGATGATATGGACAGTTTCTTACTCTGGACCTATATTGTTATTATTATTATAGCCTAAGAAGGATATTTATTTGTATAAACACTGCAGTTTGAAACCTAACATTTGAATGATTACTTTGTTGTGAGTATGCTATAAATGAAGTAGATGTTTGGTCATATTGGAAGCATATTTGGCAATGGTATTAGAATGAAGTATGGTTTAAAATTAGATTTAAAATTGTCTCATTAAAAGCAAGTAAAAATAGATCTCTTTTTTACTTAGAATCTATGTATGTTTCATTTTCTGTTTCTGTAACACCTGTTTTATTTAGGAAGGCATATGTATTATGAAATGTGGTAGGAAAAGGAAGGAGGAAGCTCTTAATCTATACAAGTAAGGGAAGTGGCGTGTATAGTAGAAAAACAAAGAAACCTTGAATCAGGAAAGACCCAGGAATGGTCTTACACAAGTTATTTGATTTCTCTGACTCTTGCTAGTTGTATGAATATGTAATAGTTATTAATCTCTCTGAACTTTGAATTTTCATAAATGTTAAACCTATAGTATCTCTCTCACAGGATAGTTGCAAAACAATATATTTTTCATATAACATTTTTCAAACTTGAAAGCATTCTATAAATGTCAGCTATTATTATCATTATTTTTCTTATTACAGTCAACAAGACTGAAGCTTGAACTAGTTCACTGTCCCATGTTCACAAAACTGTTATTAAATTCACACAAGCTTAAAATGATACATCTTTCTACTTATTTCATCCTCAGCATTGCCTTTTTTTTCATCTTTTGTCAAATTTGTCGGTTTTCTATGTTGACTTGCATTTCTCACTGCTAATAATTTGTATCATTCTTCTATATAGTTAATAGTGATTTACATTTCTTTTGAGAATTGTTCATGTCTTTTGACCACATATCTATTGAACAATAGCTTTCAGTTTTCTGTCAACTGGAAGTCAGTTGCTTACTTTCTCTTCAGGGAAAAACTTTTCAATTTAATGTATTCAAAATTATCTGGTTTTAGGGAAAAGAACTAACTTTGGAATTAATGAAACAAATTTTGCCTTTGGCACTTACAATCTGTGTAACTCTGGGCCTCTGAAATTCATCCCAGTTGTAGACTTTTGATCCTGTGACATACTGTATTCTTTTGTAATTGCTTCTGTCCTTTGTTTAGTTAAGAATCTACCTCATATACATAACATTGAAAGTTATATAGCCTGCTTCTCTTCTGATTTTCAGTAATATAACCCATAATATTCAAGCCTCATATCCATTTTAGATTTATCTTTAAAACCGGTATATAATATGTTGGTCTAAATCTATTTACTGCAAGAATGCATTATAGTTTTCCTTCACTTCTTATCAATTGGATATTAAGTCCATTTGTTTCTTATTTTATCTTCTCTAGTCTATTCAATTGAATTTTCTATTTCTCAATCAGTAACAAATGTTTTTGATGACTTTAAAATACAGATTGAGGTGTGAAAGTGCTATTTCATTTCCCCTTCTTTAATTCCTTTGAGATTCTCTATCATTTTTTGGCCAAATTAATTTAATTATTATTTTTGCCTAGTTTTGTGAAAGTATTCCTTTGATAGCTTGGCATAATACTAAATCAACATATTAACTCTGGTCTTATTGTAATTTTTTTTTTATTATACTAACACAACCTAGCCACAAGCATCAAATTATCCCCAGAGATATTCTTTCAAATATCCCTGCTTTTTTTTCTTAGTTGCAGAGTATTTTCATGTTGACTGTACTTTGACAAATTGATTTCTAAAATTTAATGCATTCTGTAGAAATTGTTGTTGCCTCCTCCATTTTTATTGTTACCACATAAAAATACTATTGATTTTAATGCCTTATTTTGTATTTGGCATCATTGTTTCAGGTTTTTTTTTTTTTTTTGCTAATTCCCTAGTATTTCTTAAGTAAACCAATCATGTTATTAGCAAATGGGGATGATTTTGTGTCCTCTTTTTCTGTGTTCTGTTGTCTTATTGCTATTGTGTCATTTCTAGAACTATATGAAATAATAATGGGAAAGTAGAACATCCTTTCTTTTAGCCCACAAAATTTAAAGTTCTTTTGATTTTATGAGAAAATCTTCCAGTGTTTCCCTATTGAATATATTCTAACTTTTGGTTTTATATATGTTTTTATAATATAAGAAAAAAATTCCCTCTGTCTCTATAAGGCTTACAAGGTTTTTTTTTTTTTTTAGCATAAATGAGTGTTGATATTTTTGCCAAAGGCTTTTTCTGCATCTATTAGTGTCATGTGTTTTTTAAATGTTTTTGTTTTTTGTCAATAATTGCTATTTTCCTAATGTTGAATCTTCCATGCATATTTGCAATAAATCTACCCTGATCATGATAAATGATTTTTTTGAATAAATCTCTATAATTTTTGGATGTTGTTTTTAGTCTTCATTGCTTTTTATAGGTCTTCTCATGTTTATCTAAATTCTTCATATATACTAATTTTCATACATATAGGCTTTCCAGATCCTAATAATATATATATATATATATATATATATATATATATATATATATATATATATATTTACTGTTTCCTAGATTCTTTTTCCTCCTTTCTTAGGAGTTCAGTGCTTGATTTATAGTCTTTCTGTCAACTATAACCATTGGTTATATGTTTAAGAACTTTCATTTGTGTGTTTGCATCACCATAAATATTGTTTCTAGTCTTTTCATCAACCTCCTCAACTCCAGTAGTATGTATTTTTTATTCCTGCTCAGTCACACATAGGGAGAGTCAAATGTTTAATTTTATCTTAATCTAACAAATATTCCATTTCCATAATCTTAAAATTCTAAAATTACTTTATTGGACAGGTAGAGGAATAAGAACTGAGAGTGTATCCTTCCTTCTTTCCCTGTTGCTTTATTCCCTTTAATCTTAATCTCCATCTTTTGCAAACTCCAGTTACTGTCTTGTTTTTCTGGACTACCAATCCTGCCCTACTCATATTATTTCACAGCTCTGAGTTCTTCCACCTTTTCCCTCTCCTTCAGCTGAAGCTTTTGACAACACTGGATACTCTGTTCTCCTTGGATATTCATAAAAAATTAATTCTTTACCTATCTGATTCTTATAAATTTCCTCTGAAAGTTTGTTATTTATATTTCACCCTCCATTCATGGATGTATCTGTTGGCTTGGCTCTAGACCATCTTCTCATTCTTTTGCTTACTTTTCCTCTTCTTCTTTCTCTTCCTCTCACTTAAACTATCACCTCTATCTAGGGGACTCCTAGATCTAACTATACTCACATTTCTGAGCTTTCATCTCCACTCCCACCCCATCTCCAGGTGCCTGCTAGACTTCCCTGCCTATATCCCATGTATATCAAAAATTAAATTCATCCAAAATAGAATTCATTGTTTCCCTCTAGATCCACTCATTTCTCTTAAGTTTTGTTTCTTTTGAAAATAACTATTCTTCTAGTCATTAAAGTTTGAAATATTGGAGTCATCCAACTCTTCCAACTTTCCTCAGTGATTATAACCAATTATTTGCTAAGTTGTATTGATTTTTATGCAGGTAGCAGGTGGCACAGAAGATAGAGCACTAGGCCTGGAGTCTGGAGGACCTGAGTTCATATGGACCTTATACACTTACTAGCTGTGTGATACTAAGTAAGTCACTTAATTCTGTTTGTCTCAATTTCCTCATCTGTAAAATGAGCTGGAGAAGAAAGTGGAAAACCACTCTAGAACTTTTGCTAAGAAAACTCCAGATGGGTTTATGAAGAGTCAGATATGACTGAAATGACTGAATTACAACAAAAATGGATTTTTGCCTCTAACATTTCTTACATGTGTCTCTTCTTCAATCATACTACAATCATGCTGGGATAGGCTGTCATTATTCTCTTTCATATAGTCTGTTGAAAAAGCTTCCTTGAATTCAGTCTCTCCCTTCATCAATGTATTTTCCACATATCTGTCAAATTGATATTTCTTGAAGCTCATATCTGACTATATTTTCCCCTCTTCTCTTTAATTAGTTTCCTTTTGTCTCTAGGATAAAGCAAAATTTCCTATATTTGGCATTTTAAACTCTTTACAATATGGTTCTGACTTTTCTTTCATGACTCATTACTCTCCCTCATATATTCTACAACAGAGGTGTCAAACTCTCTGGTCTGAAAACTCCCAGGAATCAGATTAAAATGTAATTGAGAAATATTTAATAAAATAAATAAAAATATATTGAATTGGTAAGCATTTATTTATTAAGTGCCTACTATGTTCCAGGTACTGTGCGAAGTTCTAGACAATTGTTAGACCAAAAATAGCACACAAAGAGGAAAAAGACAGTCTCTGCCTTCAATTACCTTACATTTTGATGGTGTGTATGGGAAACATGCAATAAATATATGCAAAGAATATACAAAATACAGAATAAAAAGGAAGTGATTAATAGGGGGAAGAAAGAATTAAGGTTTGAGGAAGGCTTCCAGTAAAAAGAAGGAATTTTAATTGGGATTCAAAGAAAGCCATAAAGAAATCAATAGATGGATTGGAAGAGGGAGAGAATTCCAGCTATGGGAATCAGCCAGAGGAAATGCTCAGAGTTAAAAGATGGAAAGTATTGTTTGTGAAAGGGCAGAATAATATCACTAGATTGAAGAGTAGGTTATCAGAGAGTTAAATGTTAAAAAAAAAAAAAGGGAGGAGGGGACAAAGTTACAAAGGACTTTGAATGCCTGTGTATTTTATATTTGATTTTGGAGGCAATAGGGTACGCTGGAATTTAGTGAGTAAGGAGGTGGCTTGGTATACCAATATGTAAATCAATTTAGTGGCTGAATGAGGCATGAATTGGGGCAGGGAGAGAATTTAGGCAGGCTGTTACTGAGGCTTTTATTGAGTCCAGGCATAAAATGATGAGAGCCTTCACTAGTCATCATCTTTGATATGGTTTGTACTTGAAGAAAACCAAAATGACATTAAGATGTTAGGGTCAATGTACAGTGGCTAATCAGATCAATACAAGCTCAGATGGTTTTACCACAAGTTGAGCATAAATAGTCATAATGAACATTTGAAATGGAAACATCTCTGAATTTGTGCATCTTATATTTCTTTTAAGCAATTTGGCTTTGTTCGCACAGTGCCTTCTTTGATGGGGCACACCATGCTGAATGATGCTATACCAATGTCACCCATGTCACAATCAATACCAAAGTTTTTCAGAGACCTTGAGAGGGTCCTTATATCACTTCTGAAACTCCCGTGCAAGTGCTTTCCTTGTGTGAGTTCTCAATAAAATAGTGGTATTGTATAGCAAATTTCTGAAACCTATCCATCCGCTCTTCCTGCTCCACTGTTGTCAACCTTGTATTGGCTCAGCTTTCCTTCCAAGTCCTGGACAAACTTTTCTTTTGTGGAGAAGAGCTCTATATTGATGTTGAGTCCTTTGATAGTCATCTTACTTTGAGGCTGCTGCTTTTGTTGAATGTGAATACTTAGCTTGGAGAAGATGTCTTTGATCCAGTTCTTTGTCTCCCATCTCTTTAGTTACTCCCACATCCTACTTTTTCTTCTCCTTACAAAGACATGGTCTTTTAAGTGCCATTTTTTATTGTGAGGGTGCATCCACAAAGTGGATTTAAGTGAAGGGAAGACAGTTTTGGTGATGAGAAGGTCAGGAGATTCACTTTTTCTGTTGCTGTTTCTGACTTTATTCCTCCCAAAGACTCTCTGCCATATGTGGTAGCCTCTGCCTACTCTGACATTAAAGTCACCTAGCATTAAAAACTTATCCTCTTTTAGCACTTTAATAATGAGGGTCTCCAGGTCTTAACGTTTTTTTTTTTTCTTTGACTTCCTTAGGGTTCACCATGGTGGGAATATGGTCATGGTGGGGTGGCATCTTCCTGCAAATGGCAATGGCACTGTCATGAGCCTATCATTTAATCCTTTTGAGAGACTTACAAGTTTGTTGTCCATATTTGATTGTGTAACCTATGCCAGCTTTATAGTGCTCTTCATCTCAGGGGCCACTCCAGAAAGATGTGTATCCAGTTCAGACTTCCATATGCTAGCCTTCATTTGCTAGCCTTATTTCACTTAAGGCTGCTGCTATTTGTATTTGGTACCTGCTGAGTTCTTTCACAAGAGCTTTGTCTATCAGGTCTACTGGATTTCTTGTTGTCAATACCTGTGCTCTTATCCTATGTGCAAATGGTGAGTGGAATCATCTTTGTTGAAATTTGGGAACATTTTTTTGTTTGCTTAAACTTTAGAGTGGGTTCCTCATCTGCTGTGGTAAAACAGACCAGGGTTAGGCGAAACAGACAATTTTTAGGACGCTTTTTCTAACCCCTTCTTTATGCCAAGAGATAAATACTGCAGCTCTTTTTTTTTTTGTAATTTTTAAATTAATTTATTTTAATACAAATTACTTCATGTATCATGTTAGGAGAGAAAAATCAGAACAAAATAAAAAAAAAAAAACATGGGGGAAAAAAAAACCTAACAAGAAAGAAGTGAATATAACGTGTTGATTTATATTCAATCTCCATAGTTCTTTTTCTGGATGCAGATGGCATTTTCTGTCCAAAACCTATTGGGATTACTTTGTATCACTGAACTACTGAGAAGAAGCAAGTATTTCATAGTTGATCATTGCATATTCTTGTTGTTATTGTGTACAATGTATTCCTGGTTCTGCTTGTTTTGCTCAGCATCAGTTTATATAAATCTTTACAGACCTTTCTAAAATCATCTTGTTCATCAATTTTTATAAAGCAATAATATTCCATTACCTTCATATACCACAACTTATTCAGCCATTCCACAATTTGTGGTCATCTTTTCCCAATTCTGTTACCACAAAAAGAGCTGCTACAAACATTTTTGCTTATGTGGGTTCTTTTTCCTTCTTTATGATTTCCTTGGGATACAAACCTGGTAATGGCACTGCTAAGGGTACTTCAAAGTATTTACAGTTTTTATAGTCCTTGGGGATAGTTCCAGAAGATGCTGCTCAGACACTCAGGCACCTGCTGAATCCCAGTGATGCTTCAGTTCAGTGAGATGACTCTTTGACCTGGGCTACCCTTATGCAGGTTTGTGACTGCTACTCCCAATGTATCCGTACCTGCTAGTTCATCACTAGTCAGTTGCCACAGAACCTTGAGGTATGTAAATTATTAAAATAGTAACATAGTAAAATAGTTGAATATTAAGATAATAAAATAGTAAGATGGCTGAATAGTAAAACAATAAAATAGTAAAATGATGGTAGGGATTATGCCCTTTGATTCATGTAAATTTGATTTAAATGAGTCAGTCTTGTGATATTGTTAGCCTCATTCTCTCTTCCAGGATTATTGGAGTCCAATGGCAAGACAAAAGTTAAGACAACTGGTGATGGCTCTGGATGCAGTGGCCCATCTGCTGAGATGGTTTTAGTGGAATGTGCCCATTATGCATTACACAGCTTTTTGGAGCCACAGGTGAGATTTGGGTGGACACCAAAGGAGAATAAATAGCATTGAAAAGGGCTTGGCAGTATTTATGCCAAGTTCTCCCTTAATATATCATATACTTCAATTATTGTCAGAATATAAAGCAGCTACAGGATCTCTAGGAAGTCTCTGATTCATGACTGTTCAATATGATGGGCAACTCAGACAAAGGAACTTTCCTCAACTTCTGTTGTCCTGTGAGATGAAAAAAGATGGGCAGTCAATAATAAAATAGCATTTATTCAAAATGTTCTTTTAAAAAGTAGCATCCCCCCCGTTACATGTCAAAAGATTTTGTAGTATTTATTTTTACAAAATTTTGAGTTCCAAATTTTCTCTATCCCCTTACCTTCCTTCTTTTGAAGATGGTAGTCCTTTTGATATAGTTTATATATATATATATATACTTTCATGGAAAATATATTTCTGTATTTATCACAATTGTAAAAGAAGACAAGGGAAAAAAACACAAGAAATTATAAAATAAAAAAAATTGCTTTCATCTTCACTCAATCTGCCTTTTCTTTATCTGATTATGCTTGACTTTTTCTGTTGAGTCCATTTTACTTGTCTTAGATCATTGTGTTGTTTAGAAGAGCTGAATCACTCATAACTGTCACACAGTGTTGCTGATACTATGTATAATGTTTTCCTGGTTCTGATCATTTTACTTTGTATTTCACCTTGCATCATTTTGCATCCCTTCAATTTCCAATATTTTACCAGCATAAAAAAGGGCAGCTATAAATATTTTTGTATAGGTAGTTCCTTTTTCCTTTTTTATTGATCTCTGGGAAACAGACCCAGTAGTGTTATTTCTGGGTCAAAGGGCATGCACAGTTTGGTTGCCCTTTACTTTCCAGAATGGTTGAGTCAGTTTACAACTTTCCAACAGTGCATTGGTATCCCAATTTCCCCCCTTACTTTCCAACATTTTTCACTTTCCTTCTTTATGTATTAACCAATCTGATGGGTGTGAGATAGAACTTCAGAGTTGTTTTCATTGGCATTTCTCTAATAAAAAGTGATTTAGAGCACTTATTAATAACCCTATAGATAGCTTTGATTTCTTCAACTGAAGACTGCCTGTTCATCTGCTTTGACCATTTATAAACAGGGGAATGACTTGTATTCTTATGAATTTGGTCCAATTCTGTATATATTTGAGTAATGAAACCTTTATCAGACACTTGCTGTAAAGATTGTTTCCCAACTTTCTTCTTTTTTCTAATCCTGGTTTCTTTGGTTTTAGTTTTTCAAAAACTTTTAAATTAAATATAATCAAAATTGTCTATTTTTTTAATAAAACTAAGAAATGTTTTTATTTTATTTTATTTTTTTTAAATAATAAAGCTTTTTATTTACAAAACATATGAGTGACCTTTCAACATTGACCTTTGCAAAAAACCTTTTTTTTCCCAAGCTTTTCCTTTCCTTCCCCCCACCCCCCACCCCTAGATGACAGGTAATCTAATACATGCTAGAGAGGATAAATTATATGACAAATACAATACATGTATACATATCTATACATTTATCTTACTGCACAAGAAACATCAGATCTAGAAAGAGAAGAAGAAAAAAA
>JAJPUD010035945.1:0-10082 GCA_023553655.1 Myrmecobius fasciatus | reverse complement strand
AAAAAGAAGTCATTCATCCTCTTCCTTTTGTCAAAGCTTTCAAATCCTAATAGAATGGAAAAAGAAACAATCCTCAGTAAAGTTCATTTTTCTCTTCTTCCCTTCTTTAGGATGTGTGTACAGCATTGCTCATCACAGCCTTCACTTCCCTAGCCTGGAAGGACACCTTGTCTTGCCAGAGGACCACCACTCAGCTTTGCTGGCCTCTGCTTAAACAAGTAGAGTTCCTCTCTCCTCACCCAATTCTTCTAAAGAGAGGATGCTTTAGGAACAGAATCACCGAAGGGATTGTTGGTCAAAAGGAGGGTGTGGTCCTAGCAAATGTTTAGTGGAAAGAGGACTAATTTTAGAATTAGAGGTCGTAGGTTCAAGGTTATTTGACAGTCATTTTACTACTTGTTTGAAGAAGCCAGTCTCTCTGGGCTTGCATTCTATCAAAAGAGGATATTTGAACAAGATGATCCCTTCTAAGCAATTTTCTTAGCATTTGTAGGAAGCTTGAGGGGGGAAATTTGGTATTGACAGTTTGTTTCCTCAGGTCCTCTCGGGAACACTCCTTTCTGATGCAGTAACATGGTTTTTCACCAGTGTGCTAAAGGGTTTGCAGATGCATGGGCAGCATGATGGTTGTATGGCTGCACTTGTCCACTTGGCCTTCCAGATATATGAAGCATTGGTAAGTACACTAGAATCTGCCAATTTGTTCCTGATGCTTTTCTGGTTGTTATTCTTAAGGCTCTTGGCATGTTGTCTAATATTTACAAGCCCAGAGATGCCCAAATCCATCCTTCTCAGTAGATGTAACCCTCTTTCAGCGTCCCAGGTACTTGGAGGTGAGAGCTGTGATGGAACAAATCCCAGAAATACAGAAGGAATCTCTGGACCAGTTTGACTGCAAACTACTGAACCCTACACTGCAGAAAATTACTGATAAGCGCAGAAAGGATCACTTCAAACGCCTTATTGCTGGCTGTATTGGGGTAAGCCTAAACTTGGAGCCATCTTATTTGCTCTATGAATGACAAAGAAGCTGTTTCCTTTTCTTTTGCCCTACTTGTTTTTTTAAACCATTGGGTATTAAGAAACAAACGTAAAGAGAAAACCTCACACTTGCCTTACTGTACCTTGGTACAGAGGAATAGTCTGTCACTAAAATAAAAGAATGGAACTTTCCATTTGCAGAAAAAGAGGACTCCCACTGCTCAGGTTTTCATTATAGCTCTGCTTGTTTCTTACAGAAACCTCTGGGAGAACAGTTCCGTAAGGAGGTTCACATTAAGAATCTTCCATCACTCTTCAAAAAACCAAAGCCATTGCTGGAATGTGATGTGCTGGAAAATGAGGATGGATGCTTGAGTACCATCTTTGAACCCTGATATGGCCATCTGAACAGTTTTCCCAGGCCTTCATTGTCATCTTTTCTCCTTCCCCCTCATAGCTAACCTGTAGCTCTATCTCCACTGCCTCCTCTTCCAGTGCTGACCTGGAGAAAGAACCAGGCTTGGAGACAGAGAGCCAATGACTAGCTCCAAGAAGAGGCCAGAAGCAGTTACATTGTTGTCATTTTCAAGGGAGTTAGGACTTACATTATTCTGTCTAGTTCTCCCAAGATGTCTCCCAACCCACTCAGAGCTCCATGTCTGAGCATTTTCAAGAGAAGCCATGAGCAGAACTATAGTTCCTTGTTGTCATTTTTCCCTCCTCCCTTTCCAAGAACCCTCTTTGCAGCACATGCAGAATATGGGGTTGGGCTTTTTTGTTTCACTGGTTTGTGGCAGACTGCAGGCACAGAAACTGATGTGTATATGCCTGTTCTTGGCAGCTTCACCCCATGTGCTGGGGGGAGGGGCAACAAGAGGCAGACCTCTTTGGGGTTCTATATTGTTGCTGGATTGGGATGGCAAATGAAGTGCCATGGAAAAGTCATCTTGACTACCAGGAGGGATATAGACCTCATACCTACAAGTAGCTATGGCCAAGGACAAGATCCTTTCAGAAATCAGCCAAACCCAAGTCTTCACCTCAGGGCCCTGTGGCTTCCCTATTCAAAGATGAAAGGATGATATCTACTGTTCATTACTAATGACTAATAGATGACATTCTCTCATTAGCAAGGGTTCCTCAGGAGCAATAGCCACAATCCCTAACCAGTTCACTTATGGGCATCCAAAGTTATTGGACGGAATTAAGCTGCATCTTTTCCTAGGAGCTGGCTAAGCTTATTAGCTTTTTTTCTCCCATGACTTGGTCCTTATAACTTGGTTTCTAAGTATCCTAGTTCAGGTGCCTTTAATAAGTTCATGGCTTCTGAAGTTCCAACTGCCTACAGGACATTTTCCTCATAAATACCATCAGTCATGGCTCATTAGAGCTGCCCATAGTTTTGAAAATCCCATTCTAGGGCTAAAATAAAACACCTAGGCCTCCTCTAAAATGAGCAGGAAATGTATTTGGCAAGGATTCTGTAGTTCATGGACCCATAGAGTAGAACAAGGGAAAGCTGGGAAAATGTTTCAAATCCAGTGTGTCTACCTGTATTGCACAGACTTCCCGTCCTCCACACACACATTCAAGTATTCTGTTGTAGTAGCCTTCTACTAGTTTTGACTACTGCCTCGGTGGAATTCTTTATACTGGTGTGTGGTTGGGGCCATGAAGGGAACAGTTGTATTTATTGTGTTGTAATATTTTTTAACATCTTGTGATTTCATGCTAGTGGGTTTTGTTTTATTTTTTAATTGTTTTTAGAACCTTTTTGTAGAAACATTAAATCTGAGGCACATTTCTGCATGTCAGTAAAAAAAAATCTGAATTTGATACACAAGTTTAATACACAAATTGCCTTTCTCATAGTATATACTACTTTGTGGCACTTCGAGGTTATTGTTCTTTATATTGTTTTCCTCCTAAGTTTACCAATTCCTTCCTGCCTTTTCCCCATTGACTTGGGGAAGATAGTCTATAAACGAGATATTGCTGAGGCAATTGAGGTTAACTGACTTGCCCCAGGGTCACACAGCTAGGAAGTGTTAAGTGTCTAAGACCAGATTTGAACTCAGGTCCTCCTGACTTCAGCGTTGGTGCTCTATCCACTGCACCACCTAGCCAAATCTTTTCATTGCAGAGCTGACACTTCAAAAGAGTAATGCTCTTGAATTGAGGTTTCAAGGAAGCTGTCTCATCAATTAAGACTGCAACCCCACTTCCACTGATGTTCTTTATAGGTATCCAGGATTTATTTGGAAAGTGAGGCATTCCCACAAAGTGAACCACCTTCCAACCAGTTGTCTGCCACTAAGTCTCCACAAGATAATTCAGTCCATCTGAACTGAATCCAGTTCATCCAGGAAGCGACGACATTTCCGCATTAGAACTTTGATGGCTTCACTCACTAGGACTTCAGGGGGCAAGACACCTGTTGATTCCACTGAGACTGTAACATAAAAACATTTAAGAACTTATTGTGCATTCTAGGAATATAAACAGAAGAGAGAAAGTCTGCCTATAAAAAGCTCAATTGTAAACAATATACAGCTGCAGGGTGGGGAAAAGGAAATCCTTTTCCCAGGGCATGGGATGAAAGTGATTTTCAGTGTACTCCTACACTTTTCCTAAATCCTTTCCCCCAATACTCACATATATAGTGATCCCGGACTCGTGCCAACCGCACCAACTTCTTAAGGTTTTCATGCCGAAAAATCTCTCTGCTAAAGGTATCCAAACGGGGGTTGGCAACTGTGGCTACTTTCTTTCCTGATTGATAAAATCACATTACTGGTTTGGTCAGGGCAAAATTATACTGTATGCTATATTAAACCAATCAGATCTCTGAATTTTTTCAACTGTATTATCTGTAGCCAGTATCTTATAATGAGGCTTTGGAAATGCTCCAAAGTAGGGTTAGAAATGAACATAACAATCAAGTGCCTTCTATAAGCTTAAGAATTCTCAGAACAGTAAGAATCAGAAACCAAAACAGTTTTGGCAACTGAGAAGTATCTTCAAGGATTCTAAAACTTGGGGATATGAGCATCCCTTTTTAAGATACCTTTAATATCTTGCACCTGAATGACACCAGGCGAAAAGCATCGACTCAGCTCCTCAGCAGCTTCTCCTTCTACTGGCTGGAGTAGAGTGATATCTGGCAACAATCTGTAACTGGCAGTGGCTACAGGAGAGAATTTTGCATGGTCTTTGCCTGAAAAGGACAGGAAAGCTACAATTAATTATCATCCTTTAAGTTGCACCATTAGCATTTCCAAACCAAAAACTTTAGGAGACTTGATGTAGCTGAACCAGCACCCATCAAACCTTACCAATGCCTTTGACACAATGCATAAGTAAGTCCAGCTCTTGTCCAGGACGTAGTTGAGCAATAAGGATGTCATCATATACAGGACGAATGGTGCCTTCAGGAAAAACATCTGCTTGGTTTCCCAGGGGTATCCATGTCATGTGTTTTGTGTATACTACAGGGTAGGACCAAAAAAAAAAAAACTTTGGAAGGTGTTATTGAAGGCCTTGGCCTCTGCAGTCTGGTAATATTGGCAGATGTTCCTTCTGCTTCCCCATGTACTGGTAGATTTACAACTATAAAATCTTACCTGCATTTTACAGAAGAGATTGGAACTCAAAAACAAAGTTTGCCTAAGATCCTAAAAGTAAAGGAGCTGGGTTTGCACCTTTGTTTCTCTAATCCCGTCACCACTAACCTTTATGATTGAGATAAAGTTCATTGGGATCAGAGGAGTCTTTGGCAGCTTGAGGATTACGGGTGCATTTGACTTTCAGCTGAAATTGCAATGTGTCTATCTCAGTACCATCTTCATCACCTGCACATGAAAGAGAGGTTATTTTATGCTAACCCACAACCTCTCCCTTTTATCCTATACCAATCTCTCCTCTCCTACCTTGGTTCCGATACTCAAAAAGCCGGGGATCAGCACGAATGGGAATGAGACCCAAACGATGAGCCAGTATCTCATCCTGCACAATGGATGTATTATTGTACACAAAGACTTTTTCCACAGCCATGGTGGGAACCTAGGTAAGGAAATGAGACTGGTCCTTGAAAATATTTAACACAATAGACCCTCTCTTCCCTTCCACCTGGGAAGAAACATTTCCTATGTTTCTAAGTACTCCTTTAAAAAAAAGGAGAAAACAAACACAAGCCTAGAAGGAAACTTACAAATTTACCACAACAACAAAGCGAGCCTATGTAGTAAATGTGGATATAACAGGGTGGTTCTTTACTTTACTTCTTCCTCTTTCCCCCTCTTCACAAAGTACCATCACTACCTCAGCTAACAAGATCCTCCGAAAAGCATTGGCAATGGCAGCATCAATTCCAACCATATCAAATTCCAGTGAGCTTTCATCCATGTGCACCACATCCACGCGGAATTCCTAAAAGAATTTGGGGGAGAAGGAGCGCAAAGATTCACCTACATCCCCTTCTGTGGCAAGCTTACAGGACTCGCCTTCCCCTCCCCTCCAGAGACCTCCTCTGAGCCCCTGGACAATCCCTCAACCTCGCGGGCCCCGTGCTACCCTTACCAGCTCCCCTGTCACCACCCCTCACCTTTTCGAAGCGGCTCTGGTTCCAAGCATCATCGAAGCCGCAATAATTTCCCGGAAAGTCCGTGGTATGAACCTAGACCAAAAAGACATAGTGACACTAAGGGCCCGGGACCCTGCCCTCCGTACGCATCCCGGTCCTTTTCGTCACTTGACCCTTACGTTTCGGACCCCGAATTCCCCGAGCACCACGCGGGTCCGCATCTCCTCCACTGCTCCGGAAGCCGCCATCTTTACACCACGTGACTGCTGGGCGCCCAAGGCGCGTGTGCACTAGACTCCTTGCGTCGTCGCCGTGGCGACAAGCGGTTTCTGGGTCTCGCGAGATAGAATAGATCTGCCTGTTTCCACGTCTCCAGCTTCCGGGTGGAGTCGCCTAAACATCCGGTCGTCTTCCTCTGGGAGCATCCCACGGTGGGGGGACACTTGTCTGTCCTACCACCCACCTTGGGACTGGGCCCTCTCTGTGTCCTCTGCGCAGTAGCTGCGCGAGTCCGAGTGACTGGAACTTTCGAGGGACATGGCAAGCTCGGTGGCCCCGGTGGGAGGTACCCGAAATGGGGCCTCCCCTGAATGGGGAGGCTTCGAGGAAAATATCCAGGTAACGATCCCATCCAGCCCCCACAACCTTCCCGAACTAGCCGGCAGATTCCTGACGAGGTTCTTGCGACAATTGCTTCTCCTTCCTCTACCTCTTCCTTTCCCTTTGCTTCTCCCTCTCCTCTCTCCCCTCCTCTCTTTTCTTATTTGTGACCTCCCCATTCCAATCCCATACCAGATCTTGGGATTTAGAGCTGACGGTATACATCAGAGACTATCTTAGTTGAGTGCCCTTGTTTTCTAGAAGAAGAAACTGAGGCCCAGAAACGGAAAGCAGCGTAATGCCACAAACGCTGTAAGAGTTTGGGAAATTCCTGTCCACATCTGACCTGAGTCTGCCCCTTAGTTAGCATCTTTTTTTCTTCTCCAGGCCCTTCCGTGGAGCTGGAGAAAAAGAACTCCTGGCTTTGAGCTGGAGACCACCCGCACGGAAAGTCAGTAACCAATCCACAGTATTGACTGAGTACACCTTGTATGGAAAAGGAGGGGGAAGGAGTGTATTGGCCTCCAAGGCCTCAAATTGGGTCAAGAGGAAGGATTAATTTACTCCTTCGAAAAATGTTAACAGAGCCTTTACTGCATACTCGGGGAGATTCAGAGAACTTTGAGGTTCAATCCTGGAAATTAAGGAACTATAATAAATGTCATGGGAGAAAGAGAAATCGGCTCCATGAAAGATCCCAGCAAAATAGAGAAAAAGCTTTACTTGGGATGAGGGATGAGGAAATTTATGATATGTGTACAAATTAAGTAAATATAAAGTAATTCCAAGAGGAGACAAAAAAAATGGAGGGGAGAGAGGGGGGAGAGAGGGGGAAGAGATCAGAAAACATTTGATAAAAGGCAGCATTTAAGCTAGACTTGAAAGGATATTAACCAAGTGGAAGGGACATCGATACAGGTGTTGAGAAGACAGCAACGTGGGAGGAAATGTAGAAGTAATGTATTCTGGAATACCAAATTTGGTTGGAATTTCCAGGGAGAGATAGGAGAACATTTGATTTATTAAGTGATACTCTTTGCCTCTATCTATTGATGGGGATAGGGAAGAGGTTAAGGAAGAAAATGTTTCACAGAAACTCATTCTCTGTCCTCATTGGAGAAAAAGAAACAGGAAATAGAGGACAAAAAAAAATGAGTTTGTCTGACTAAAATGTAGAGTCTGAGACTGAGAAGTTTCAAGTCTTTAGAGAAAATACCTTGAGTTGGGAGAGACAGGAAGATTCAATTCAGACAGAATGGTTACTGTATGTAAAAGGCATTTTTCTAAACATTAGGGACACAAAAATTATACAGTCCCTGTTCTCAGGAACATTTCATTCTACTGGGAGGGAGGGGAGTGAAGTTAAGAATGTATTTACAGGTTTTGTAAATGCAAAGTAATTCTAAAAGGATGATAGCTAATAACTAAGAAAGAATCAGGGAAGTGGCACCTCAGAAGGAAGCTGGAGGTATAGCAAGCTGAAGAACTACCAAACATGAGGTACCATTTGTGAAGTTATAAAGGCGAGAGGTGAAATCCTAGGGAAATATAGTAGACTAGTTTGCTTTTTAAAAGGAGTATATAAATGGGAGTAATATAAAACAAGTCTGGAAAGGAAGGTGAAAACTTGTGGAGGACTTGAAATGCCTACTGGGTTTTTTGTATTTTTTAGAGGCAGTAGAGCACTTTTGAGGCAGAGAGTGTGTGTGTGTGTGTGTGTGTAAGGTGTGTAGTATATTCATTTGTACAGTCATAACTAGATCTGCATTTTGGGGAAACCACTAACTCCAACAAAAATTAACAATGCTTCATTCCACTAAACCCCAAGCTTCAGATAAGAAAGGAATAGTGTTAGTGAGTCCTACATGAACTGATGCTAAGTGAAATGAGCAGAACCAGGAGATCATTATATACAGCAACAAGACTATACTATGATCAATTCTAATGGACATGGTTCTCTTCAACAGTGAGGTGATTCAAACCAGTTCCTATTGTTCATCCATGAAGACAGTCATATACATCCAGATGCCTGTAGGAACTGAGTGTGGACCACAACACAGCATTTTAACACTTTCTGTGAATATTTCCATGCATTTTGTTTTCCTTAAGTTTTTTTTTTCCCCTTTCTAGATCTGATTTTTCTTGTGCAGTAAGATGACTGTATAGATATGTGTGTGTGTGTGTGTATATATATATATATATATATATATTGGATTTGTCATATAATTTAATATATTTAACATGTATTAGACTACCTGTCATCTAAGGGTGGGAGTGGGGGGAAGGAGGGGAAAAATTTGGAACAAAAAATTTTTTTTGCAAAGGTCAATGTAGAAAAACCACTCATATGTTCTGTAAATAAAAAACTTTAGTTAAAAAAATAGTGTTAGTGAGCTGAATGGATGGATTGGAAAAATCAGCCTATTATTAAACATTTATTAAAACATTCAGCACAATGCTGGAGATACAAATAAAAATGAAGACAGTTCTTGTCCCCATGGAGCTTACAACACAAAAGGAGGCTGACAATGGGGAGCATTATCTGAGGTGAAGTCTCAAAAGTAGTTAGCAGGTGGGATTCAGGGAGAAAAACTGTGCTGAGCCTTCTTCCAGGACACATTCACACCTCTCACCCCTTTAAATAAAAGCCCTGGAGTCCATGGCCCTGCCTTCCAGGCATAGGTCCAATCAGAGGGTCGAGAGTACTGATAAGATGTAAGTACCATCACTAATGCCATCTGAATTCAATACAGACTATACCTTTGATCCCACAGGGTGGAGGCTCAGCAGTGATTGACATGGAAAACATGGATGACACCTCAGGATCTAGCTTCGAAGATATGGGGGAGCTACATCAGCGGCTCCGTGAAGAAGAGGTGGATGCAGATGCAGCTGCTGCTGAGGAGGAGGATGGAGAATTCCTGGGAATGAAGGGTTTCAAGGGACAGCTAAGTCGTCAGGTGGCTGATCAAGTAAGCAATGCTGAGCTTTTAGTAGGCTAAGGAGAAACAAGGTTCTGTCCAAGCTATTCCATTTGTGTCTCCCATCTTCAGGCAGGATGGTCCCTGTATTAGCCATTATTCCTATTCTGGAAAATTTGAGCTAGTTTGTAGAAACCAGAGGAGGCTCTCAGGGGGTCACTTTCTTTATCCCTTTCTCTCAGATGTGGCAGGCCGGGAAGAGACAGGCCTCCAAGGCCTTCAGCCTCTATGCTAATATTGATATCCTTAGGCCTTACTTTGATGTGGAGCCTGCCCAAGTTCGAAGCAGGTAAGAGTTCTCTTCTTCTCAGCCTAACTATTCTTCCCCATCTTGGCCAGAATCACAATAGCAGCCAGCTGTCTCTTCTTACCTGATTTCCATACACCTCTCCCTCGACCAAGTCCTGGAGTGCCTGAGTCCAGAAATCTCAGGGCCAGGTCTGTGAAGGTCACACATCAGAAGAACACACAGGTTCTTAAGAGGAGAAATGCAAGCAAAAGCAAATGCAGGTGGGGTGTTTGTCTTCATCTTTTCTCTTCTCTATCATAGTTATTAATGTGCTCAGCTTCTCTCCCAGTACCCTAGGACAAGTGCTTCTGTCTTACCTCTCTTTCTCTAATACTTGGCACATTGATTTGAATATATTTAATATTCAGTAACACAGAATATGTACTATAGTGGAAAGACCACCTGCTTCAAATCTTATACCAAGTAGCTATGAGATTTTAATTATTCTCTGAGCTTCCTAATTGACAAAATAGGGGTAATACTTGCCCTACCTACTTATAAAATTGTTCTATTGTGTTTTATAAACTTTAATCATGACATAACGTTGTCTGTAATCTTAGACAAGTTTCTTACATTCTTTTTACTCATCTATAAAAATGAAAAGTGTTGAACTATATTTTGCCTTTCAACTCTAAATCCAGTAACCCTA
>JAJPUD010035944.1:0-10082 GCA_023553655.1 Myrmecobius fasciatus | reverse complement strand
AAAATAATTTCTTGGGAATTTGATTGTTATTGTATTGGTAGATTAATTTTTGAAAATATTATCATTTTTATTACATTAGCTCAACCTACCCAAGAGCATTTGATATTTTCCCAAGATATTACATCTGACTTTATATGTGTAGAAAGTATTTTGTAATTGTGTTCATATAGTTCTTGAATTTGGCATGGCAAATATACCCCTAAATATTTTATATTATTGACAGTCAATTTCAATAGAATTTCTCCATCTCTTTTTTTCTGGATGTTGTTGGTAATATATAAAAATGCTGATAATTTATGTGGATTTATTTTGTATCCAGTAACTTTGCTAAAGTTATGAATTGTTTCTAGTAGTTTTTCAGTTGATTCTCTAGGGTTCTATAAGTACACCTTCATATCATCTGCAAAGAGCTATAATTTGGTTTCCTCATGACTTCTTCTAATTCCTTTAATCTCTTTATCTTCTCTTATTGCCAAAGCTAACATTTCTTTTACCCCCTCATTTTATTTTTTATTAATTTTTTATAAAGCTTTTTATTTTCAAAATGTATGCATGGGTAATTGGACAACATTGACCCTTGAATAGCCTTGTGCTTCAGATTTTCTCTTCCTTCCCTCCACCCCCTTCCCTAGATGGCAAGCAATTCAATATATGCTAACATGTTAAAAGTATATATT
Organism: Myrmecobius fasciatus; assembly: GCA_023553655.1. Lineage (NCBI taxonomy): Eukaryota > Metazoa > Chordata > Mammalia > Dasyuromorphia > Myrmecobiidae > Myrmecobius > Myrmecobius fasciatus. The sequence continues at coordinate 9,405 of JAJPUD010035944.1, read as the reverse complement.
AAATACAACATATGGAATTTCTTTTTATGTCTCTTGCTGCTGGACAATATTGGCAATATACAAAAATGCTAATGAATTATGTGGATTTATTTTCTATTCAGGAAATTGTTTCTAGTAGTTTTTTTAGTTGATTCTCAAAGGTTCTATAAGTATACCTTTATATCATCTGTAAAGAGCTATAATTTGGTTTCCTCATGACTTTAATTCCTTTAATCTCTTTTTCTTCTCTTATTGACAAAGGTAACATTTCTAATACAATATGGAATAGTAATAGTGGTAGTGGAAAAACTTATTTCACTCCTGATCATATTGGGAATGAATCTAGGTTGTCTCCATTACATATGATGCTTTTAAGTAGATGCTACTGATCATTTTAAGGAAAAGTCCATTTATTTCTATACTCTCTAGTGTTTCTAATAGGAATGGATGTTGGAATTTATCAATATTTTTCTGTATCTATTGGTATAATCATATGATTTTTGTTAGTTTTGTTATTGATATAGTCAATTATGCTGATCATTTTCCTAATATTTAACCAGCCCTGCATTCCTGGTATAAATCCTACTTGGTCATAGTATGTTATCCTGCAGATGAATTTCTGTAATCTTGTTGCTAATATTTTATTTAAGACTTTTGCATCAATATTTATTAGGGAAATTGGTCTATAATTTTTTTTATGTTGTCTCTTTATCAGGTTTAGCTATCTGCATCATATCTGTATCATAAAAGGAATTTGGTAGGACTCCTTTCCCTCTTTTTTCAAATAGGTTAGCTATTATTGGAATTAATTCTTCTTTGATTATTTGATAGAATTCACATGTAATTTCTGGAGATTTTTTCTTAGGGAGTTGATTAATAGCTTGTTCTATTTCTTTTTCTACAATAGGACTATTTAAATAATTTATTTCCACTTCTGTTACTCTGGGCAACCTACTCCTAATTATTCCTCTAATTTCTTCTTCATTGATGGTAAATTCTAACATTTCATTTTTGAGATTAACAATTTCATTTTCTTCTTTCCTTCCTCTAATCAAATTAACTAAAGGTTTATCTATTTTGTTTTTTTCATAAAAATTTTTAGTTTTATTTCTTGATTCAATGATTTTCTTATTTTCAATTTTATTAATCTCCCCTTTTATTTTCAGAATTTCAAATTTGGTATTTAATTGAGGGTTTTAAATTCGTTCTTTTTCTAGCTTTTTTATTTGTAAGCCCAATTTATTGATCTTCTCTTTCTCTATTTTATGCAAGTAAGCATCTACAGATATAAAATTACCCCTTATAACCACTTTGGCTGAATCCCACAAATATGGTATGTTGTCTCATTATTTTCATTCTACTGGATGAAATTACTGATTGTGTCTATTTTTGTATAAGTTCCATGAATTGCTGAGGAAAAAGTAAAATTCTTTCTGTCTCCATTCAATTTTTCCCAAAGATCTATCCTACTTACCTTTTCTTACATTTTGTTTACCTCCTTAACTTTTTTTTCTTTATTTTGTGGTTGTATTTATCTAGTTCTGAGAGAGCAAAGTTGAGATCCTCCACTAGTATAGTTTTGCTGTCTATTTCTTCTTGAATCTCTTAACTTCTCCTCTAGGAATTTGATTGTTATACCACATGTTGCATATATGTTTAGTATTGCTATTGCTTCATTATCTATGGTATCCTTTAGTAAGATATAGTTTCCAGTTTCCTTGCTTATCTCTTTTAATTAGATCTTTGTTTTCACTTGATCTGAGATTATGTTTGCTAGCCCTACTTTTTTTATTTCACCTGAAGCATAATAGGTTCTGCTCCAGCCCTTTATCTTCACTCTGTGTTTAGCACTATGTTTGTTTATTTATTTTTGTAAACAGCATACCTTAGGATTCTGGCTGTTAATCCAGCCTATTATCAGCTTTCATTTTATGGGTGAGTTCATCCCATTTACATTTACACTAGAAATAACTAATTCTGCATTTCCTGCCATTTTAATTGCCTTAAGTTATGCTTCTCCGTTTCTTTTCCCCCTTCTTTCCACCCCAATATTTTCTTTTTGATGACCACCTCCTTCAAACAATTCTCTCCCTTTAGAGCCCCTCCCCCTTTTTTACACCTTTCCACTAAATCTTCTGTTTTCCCTTCTTAGTCTTTCCCTTTTTTTCCCTTTTCACTCCCACTTCCCTATAAGGTGAGACAAGTCTGTGAAACCAAATATGTTTGATATTCTCTCTTAGAGCCATATCTGATGAGAGTAAGATTCACACAAAGCTCACCCCCTTCCCTTTTTTCCCTCAATTATAATAGGTTTTCTTTGCCTTTTCATGAGATGTAATTTCCATTATTTTACCTCCTTTTTTCCTCTTCTTCCAGTATGATCCCCTTTCCATCTCTAGTTTCTTTTTCATAATATGATAATAAAGTCAAATTATACCTGCATTCTCTAAGTATATCCATTACAGAAATATAGTTTTTTTTTTTTTTTTTTACCATTTTATGTGTCTCTTGAGGTCTGTGTTTAGACATCCAAATTTTTGTTCAGATCTGGTCTTTTCATTAGAAATAGGTGAAATTCACCTTTATCATTGAATGTCCATCTTCTTCCCTAAAAGATATTGCTCATTTTAGCTGAATAATTTATTCTTGGCTATAATCCCAGTTCCTTTGCTTTTTGGAATATCAGTTTCCAGGCCCTTCAATCCTTTAAGGTGGAAGCTGCTAGATCCTGGGTAATCCTAATTGTGGCTCCTCAGTATTTAAAGTGTTTCTTTCTGGCTGCTTACAATGTCTTTTCCTTGGTGCAATAGTTCTGAAATTTTGCCAAAACATTCCTTGGGGATTTAATTTTGGAGTCTCTTTCAGAAGATAATTGGTAGGTTTTTCTGATGGCTATTTTGCCTCCTCATTATAAAAAATCAGGGCACTTTTGTTTTCTTTTATGATTTCTTATAAGATAATATCTACCTTCTTTTTTACCTCATCGCTTTCAGGAAGCCCAATAATCTTTAGATTTTCTCTCTTAAATCTATTTTCTAGCTCAGTTATTTTTCCTAGGAATAATTTCATATTTTCTTCTATTTTTTATTTTTTTTGTTTCTTTTTGACTATTTTTTATTGTCATTTACTTCCATTTATTCAATTCTAATTTTTAGTGAACAATTTTCTTCAGTTACTATTTTAACTCCTTTTGTAATTGGCCAATTGAATTTTTTATTCATTGCATTCTTTTTCCATTTCACAAATTTTGTTTTTTCAGTGAATTCGTGTCTTTGTCATTTCTCTTTTGTAGGTCTTTTATATGCTTTTTTCTATTCCTTCTTGCAATGATCTCATTTCATTTCCCCATTTTCCTTGTAACTGTATTTTAAGATTCTTTATGCCATCTTCCAAGAAAGCCTTGTGACTTGGGGACCAGCTCATCTCTCCTTCGGGGCTTCATCTGGAGTTGCTTTACATTTAGGAATATCAGGCTTTGAGGTCTGTTCTCTCTCTTCATAAAAACGATCTATGGTTAGAATTCTTTTGGGTTTTTAATTCCTTTTATTTAAGGCTTGAAGTATGTTCAATGAAAAGGAGTGACAGCTTCTTTAATTTGCCTTGGAGTAGTTCTGCTGACTGATTTCCAGTACTAGGTAATGGGGGCTAGGTCTGGCATTCTTTTGGGGTACAGTGGTTTACAATTTGTCTTTTGTAGGAAATCTGTCAAACCACCTGCTTGCAACCAGGACTGAGTAGCCTAAGAAGCTCACAGAAGATTCCCAGGTGTGTGGAAGCTGCAACACCCTGACTCCCCTCTTCAGCTCCTTGCCTGTTTTCCCTGTGCTGTGGTCTGGTCTCAGTAGACTGTCCCCCTGTTCTGACGTTCTTCCAAGTTATCTTCTTCTAGAAATGTGTTGTACTCCAGATATTTGTGGGCTCTGTGACTGTGAGTTCTGTGACTCCAAAACCAGTTTAGAGGCTTAATCTGCTGTTGGTTTGAGAGAAGGTCAGAGGAAACATAGAAAGTCATGTTTGCTCTCAGCCATCTTGGCTCCACCCTCCAAAGCTAACATTTCTGAAACAGTATCGAATAATAATGGCGATAGTGGGTAACCCTGTTTCACCCTGATCTTATTAGGAATGGTTCTAGTTTGTCCCCATTACATATGATGCTTGGTGATGGTTTTGAATAGATGCTACTGATCATTTCAAGGAAAACTCCATTTGTTTTTATACTCTAGTGTTTTAATTGGAATAGGTGTTGGATTTTTTCAAAAGCTGTTTGCATCTATTGAGATAATTAAATGATTTTTGTTAGCTTGGTTACTGTCAGTTTAGCTTGGTTATAGTCAATTTTGCTAATAGTTTTCCTAATATTGAATCTGTCCTGCATTTATGTTATAAATCCCATTTGGTCATGATGTATTATCCTGGGGAAGACCTTCTGAAATTTCTTTCCTAATATTTTATTCAAGACTTTTTCATCAATATTCATCAGGGAAATTGGTATATAATATCCTTTCTATTTGAATCATAAAGGGAATTTGGCAAGATTCCTTTCTCTGTTTTTTCAAATAATTTGCATAGTGTTGGAATTAATTGTATTTTAAATATTTCATAGAATTCACATGTAAATCCCTCTGGCCTTAGAGATATTTTTTAGCAAGCTGAATAATAGCTTTTTCTATTTATTTTTCTAAAATGGATCTATTGAAATAATTTATTTCTTCTTCTCTATTAATCAGGACAATCTACAGTTTTTGTAGGTATTCCTCCATTTCAATAAGATTATCAAATTTATTGACATATACTTGAGCAAAGTAACTCCTAATGATTCTTGTAATTTCTTTTTTTTTCATTGTTGGAAATTTCTCCCTTTTCATTTTTAAGAATGCCAATTTGATTTTCTTATTTGGTTTTTCTATCAAATTAAAGGTTTATCTATTTTGTTAATTTTTTTTTCATAACACTAATCCTTAGTTTTGCTCATTAGTCAGTAGATTCCTTACTTTCAATTTTATTCTCATCTTTCATATTCAGAATTTCAAATTTGATATGTAATTGGGGTGTTTTAATTTGTTCTTTTTTCTAGCTTTTTTAGTTGCAAGCCCAATTCATTGATCTTCTCTTTCTCTATTTTATACAAGCATCCATCTAGAGATACAAAATTTTCCCTAATAACTTACTTGGATGCATCCTTCAAATTTTGGTATGTTTTCTCATTATTGTCATTCTCTTGGATGAAATTATTGATTGTGTCTAAGATTTGGTGTTTCACCCACTTATTCTTTAGGATTAGGTTATTTAGTTTTCATTAATTTTTAGGCCTATTTCTCCCTGGCTTTTTATTGCACATAATTTTTATTCCATCAAGATCTGAAAAAATGCATGTACTATTTCTGCCTTACTCTTTTTGATTTTGAGGTGGTTTTTACCCTAAAACATGGTCAATTTTTGTATAGGTTCTATGTACGGATGAGAAAAAAGCATATTATTTTCTGTCTCCATTTAATTTTCTTCAATAATTGTTTCTCTCTAAATTTTCTAGGATTATATTTACCTCCATAACTTCTTTCTTATTTATTTTGTGTTTAGATTTATTCATTTCTGAGGGATCAAGTGTTAAATCCCCACTAGTATAGTTTTGCTAATTCTTCTTGCAGATCTCTTAATTTCTCTTCTAAGAATTTGGATAATATACCCCTGGGTGAATATATGTTTAATAGTGATATTACTTCATTATCTATGGTAACTTTAAGTAAAGTGTATTTGCCTTCCTTATCTCTTTTAATAGGTGCATCTTTGCTTTTGGTTGATCTGAGATCAGGATTGCTATTGGTGCTTTTTATTTTTAACTCAGCTGAAGCATAATAGATTTTTCTCCTACCTTTTACCTTTCCTCTAAATGTATCACTCTGCTTTAAATAAGTTTTCTGTAAATAATAAGTGGTAGGATTCTGGCTTTTAATCCAGTCTGATATCTGCTTCTATTTTGTGGGAGAGTTCATCACATTCACATTCACAGTTAACATTTGTATTTCCTGCCATCTTTTTACCACCAGTTTTATTTTTCTCTTCTCTTTTCCCCTTTCCCTCCTCTCCAGGATTTTGTCAGTGATCACTCCCTCCTTCAAAGAGTCCTTCCCTTTTGTAGCCACTCCCTTTTTCTTATACCTTACCTTTCTTTGCCTGTTTCTGTTCTCCCTTTTATTAGCCTCCCCCCTTTTCCTCAGAAATAGATAAAATTCATGTTTCATTGAATGTCCATTTTTTCCCTGAAAGTAGATGCTCAGTTTTGTTGGATAGTTGATTCTTAGTTACCGTCCATGTTCCTTTGCCTTTTGAAGTATTAGATTCCATACTGTTCAGTCTTTTACACTGGAAGCTGCTAGGTTCTGGTTAATGCTGATTGTGGCTCCTTGATATTTGAATTGTTTCCTTATGACTGCTTGCAATATTTTCTCTTTGATTTGGTAATTCTGAAATTTAGCTACAATGTTCCTTGGAGTTTTCATTTGGGGGTCTCTTTCAGGAGGTAAGTGGTGAATTCTTTCAATTGCTACTTTGACATCTGGTTTAGGACATCTGGGCATTTTTCCTTGATGATTTTCTGAAAGATGATGTCTAGATTCTTTTTTTCATCAAGGTTTTTAGGAAGTCTAATAATCCTTAGATTGCCTCTCCTGATATATTTTCCTGGTAAGTTGTTTTTCCAATGAGGTATTTAACATTTTCTTCTATTTTTTTTTCTTTCTTTTTTGGTTTTATTTGATTGATTTTGAAAAATCACATTGAGTCATTTCATTCCATTTGGTCAATTCTAATTTTTAGTGTATTATGTTTTAAGTTATCTTTTTTAGCTCCTTTTGCATTTGGAAAATTGAATTTTTAACTTTATTATTTTATTCAGTGCATGTTTTTTCCTTTTTACAAATTCTGCTTTTCAGTGAATTGATTTTTTTTTCATATCTATTTTGTAAGCATTTAAATGCTTTCTCCCTTTCATCATTTCTATTTTTAAGGAGTTTTCTTCAGATACCTTCTGTTTTTTTTTCCATTACTTCTTGGAAAGATCTCATTTCTTTTCCCCATTTTTCTTCTAACTCTGTTTTAATATCCTTTTTGAATTCTTCCAAGAGAGCCTTGTGAAATTGGGACCAATTCATATCACTCTTTGGGGCTTCATCTCGAGCTGATTTGCCTTTATGCTCTTCAGGATTTGAGGTCTGTTTTTTCTCTCTCTCCATAAAAACTATTTATGGTCAGAGTCCTCTTTGCTTTTTTGCTCATTTTTCTTTTAAAGGTTGAGCTCTGCTATTAAAAAACAGGGACAACAACCACTTTAATTTGCCCTGAAGCCAGTTTTGCTGGCTGACTTCAGCTGGTGGGAAGACGTGTCCAGGTTCCATTTTTCTGGGGTTCTGGGGTTCAGAGGCTCACAATTTGCTTTTTGTATATGCTATTTGCTTTGCATGTCTGCAGCAAATCTGCTGAATCATTGGCTTGTAACCAGGACAGAATAGCCTAAAAGCCTCACAGAAGATTCTCTGGTGGTGGACATCACAGCTTCCTGTTTTCCACCCTAGATACTTGCTCTGGGCTCCCTGTGCTGCACTCTGGGTTCAGCAACCTTTCCGACTCTCCAATTGAAACAGACTTTTTTCTGAATTCTTCCAATATATATTCTTCTGGAAATTTGTTGTACTCCAAATATTTATGGGTTCTGTCACTCCAAAACTAATTCAGAGGTTTAATCTGGTGTTAATTTGAGGAAAACGTGGAAGAGCTTAGATAGAAATGAGTGTACTACCCACTATCTTGGCTCCACCCCCTAGGGCTCAACTTTTTAAAAAAAATGAGTAACAACCTCAAAAAGAGCCCTTACCATAGAAAGCCACCATGGTAACAAGGAACAACAGAACACAATCTTAAAAGAGAACAACAATGACAAATCACTTACATGTGAAGCTTCAAAGAAAAATATAAATTGTTCTTAAGCTCAAAAAGTTATCTTTGAAGAGTTCAAAAAATATATTTTTTTAAATCAAGTAAGAAATGTGGAAGAATATTTGGGAAAGCAAACAAGAATTTTGTAGAATTATGAAAAATAGTCAGCTTGGAAAAGGAAACACATAAATTGACTGAAGAACAAAAACAATTCCTTAAAATAGATTTCATGAACTGAAAAAATATACTGAAAAAACACTTTTAAAAGTATAACTGGACAAATGGAAATGGAGGTTAAAAAAGCTAACAGAAATAATAATTCATTAAAAATTAAAATTGGGCACATAGAAAATAGGGTTCTATGACACATCAAAGATCACTTAGAGAAATCAAAATATTACAAAATTGAAGAAAATGTAAAATATTTCATTGGAAAAACTGCTGGCTTGGAAAATAGATCCAGCAGAGTGAATTTAAGAATCATTGGACTACCTGAAAAACATGATCCAAAAAAGGAGCCTGAAAATATCTTTCAAGGAATCATGAAGGAAAACTGCTTTGGTGTCCTAGAATCAGAGGACAAAATATAGTGGTAAGAATCTATTGAACAACTTTTGAAAGGTACCAAAATGAAAACTCCAAAAAAGGGAGGGGTGATCATTGTTTAAATTTTACACTCATCTGATTTGGCTCAAAGAGGCATTAACATACACTCCTAGGTAGAGAAATTTATCTTACCCTATAGGAAAATAGGAGAATAAAGAAGAAAGAAAATGGAAGGCTGATAGAATAAAAGGTAAAATGAGGGAGATGGGAGTCAGAAGCAAAAACTCAGTCTGGAGGGAGAGGGTGAAAAGAGAAATGGAAGCGGAAATGGGGTACAATAGAAATCATCACTGTGAACATGATGAACTCTCTCATAAAATGAAAGCAGATAGCAAAGACTCTTACAGTACGTTGTTCACAATAAACAAATTTGTAGAAGATATATAGACACACAATAAAGGCAAAACACTCCAGTAGAACATAAAATGTTTCACCTGAAGTTAAAATAAAGCAGAGATGAGTAACCAAAAATAGAATTAATTAAAAGAGATAAAGAAGGAACTTAAATAATAATTGAATGATATCAATACTAAACATATATAAGTCATGTGGCATAGAATTATGTGCTATAAATTGCTAGAGGAAAAGTTAAATGAATGACAGGAAGAAATAGATAGCAAAATTATATTTGTGGGGAATCTCCACCTCCTTTTTTTTAATAGAGCTTTTTATTTACAAAACATATGAGTAATTTTTCTACATTGACCTTTGCAAAAACTTTTATTTCCCAAGCTTTTCCCCTCCTTCCCCCCACCCCCCACCCCTAGATGACAGGTAATTGAATACATGCTAAATAGGATAAATTATATGACAAATACAATACATGTATTCATATCTATACAGTTATCTCACTGCACAAGAAACATCAGATCTAGAAAGAGAAGAAAAAAA
>JAJPUD010035943.1:0-10083 GCA_023553655.1 Myrmecobius fasciatus | reverse complement strand
TTCCCTCAATTATATTAGATTTTCTTTGTCTCTTCATGAGACTTTGCCTTATTTTACCTCCTTTTTAAACTTTATTTTACCTCCTTCCCCCCCTTTTTTACAGTATGATATACCTTACATCTCTAATTTCTTTTCCATTATTATCAAAGTAAAATCAAATTATACCCCCATTCTTTAAGGATACCCCTAGTAGACATACAGTTCTCGAGAGTTCTTTCCTTTTCACCTTTTTATGCTTCTCTAGAGTTCTGTGTTTGGAGGTCAAATTTTTTGTTCAGATCTGGTCTTTTCATTAGAAATAGGTGAAATTCTCCTGTATCATTGAATGACCATCTTCTTCCCTGGAAGATGATGCTCATTCTAGCTGGATAGCTTATTCTTGGCTGCAATCCAAGTTCTTTTGCCTTTCGGAATATCTGATTCCAGGCCCTTCAATCCTTCATTGTGGAAGCTGACAGATCCTGTGTAATTCTAATGACAGTTCCTTGGTATTTGAACTGTTTTTTTCTAGCTGCTTGCAAATATCTTTTCCTTGGTGCAATAGTCCTGAAATTTGACCACGATATTCCTTGGGGTTTTAATTTTGGGGTCTCTTTCAGGAAGTGATTGGTGAATTCTTTCAATGCCAACTTTGTCTTCTGATTCTAAAACATCAGGGCAATTCTCTTTCATGATTTCCTGGAAGATAGAATCCAGGTTCTTTTTTTCATCGTGGCTTTCAGGGAGTCCAATAATTCTTAGATTGTCTCTCCTGGATCTGTTTTCCAAGTCAGTTCTTTTTCCTAGGAGATATTTCATATTTTCTTCTATTTTTTCATTTTTTTTTGTTTTTGTTTGACTGATTCTTGAAGTCTTATTTAGTCATTCATTTCAATTTGTTCAATTTTAATTTTTAAGGTATTATTTCCTTCAGTTATCTTTTTTACCTCCTTTTGTAACTGTCCAATTGAATTTTTTGATTCATTGCATTCTTTTTCCATTTTGCCAATTTTATTTTTCAGTGAATTATTGTCTTTTTCCATTTCACCAATTTTGTTTTTCAGTGAATTGTTGTCTTTTTCCAATTCACTATTTTTATTTTCCAGTGAGTTGGTGACTTTTTCCAATTCACCTATTTTGTTTTTCAGTGAATTGTTGTCTTTTTCCAATTCACCAGATTTATTTTCCAGCTTTTCACATCTCTATTGCAGGGCGATATTTCCTTCTTGCAATGCTCTCAATTTATTTCCCCAATCTTCTTCTAACTCTCTTTTGAGATTCTTTATGCAATCTTCCAGGAAAGCCTTCTGAAAATGGGACCAGCTTATGTCTGCCTTTGTGATTTCATCTGGGATTGTTTTCAGAATCTCAGGATCTGGGGTCTGCCCTGCTTTCTCTACATAAAAGCTGTCTATGGTGAGAGCTCTCTTCTGCTTCTTGCTCATGATTTTAAGCTGAGGTATCAGTCACAAGCAGGGAATTCTGCAGCAGTTTCAATTTGCCCTGGGGCAGTTTGCCGAGTTGACTTCTGGTCTGGGGCTGATTGTGCTAGATCCTCACTAGGACCATATTTTCAGCTGCTCTCAATCCACTCTTTACCAAAGGCAGATCTGCCAAAGCCCCTGCCTTGAAGCAGACCAAAGTGGCCCAAGCGTCTCCCAGGGACTTCCTGGCAGCCTAAAATCTTCTGGTCCGTCCCAGCCCTGGACTTGCACCCCGGCTGCGCACTAGCATCTGAGTGCTGGCGACTGAGCACTGGGAACTGCTTGATCCCCTGCCAGTCTAAAACTGACCTTCTCTGGAGTTCTTTCAAAGTAGATATTTGATAGAAGTGTGTTGTATTCCAAGTGTTTGGTGGAGCCCTCACTGCAGAACCAGTTCAGAGGCTCAATTTGTCTGGGTCTGAGGGAAGGCCTCAGGAGCTCACAGAGAATACTATCTGCAGTTCGCAATCTTGGCTCTGCCCCCTTCCATTTTGTTTTAAATCTCAATTTTGTGACTGGGATGTTTTGAGTAATTTGTTGGATTTTTTCCAATAATAAGACATGTACTTTTGTTGTATAATGTGAGCTCTGTGAGAGCAGAGGAATTCTATTTAGTCTTTGTATTCTCAGTGCCTAATATAGTATAAAAATATGTTAGATGCTTCATAAAATTTTTATTGATTAATTACCTACTTGACAGTACAGTTAGAATGATTAAATAATGCAATTTTGTAAAACATTTTATAGTCTAAATTCCTCATCTAAGTATAAATTTTTATAATAAAACAAACAATATTTTAAAAATGATAAGAGTAGGGGCACTAGCAATAATCTTATTGGTTATGTAGATATTTAAGATGAGGAATATGTTCTGTTTTAGGTGTCTTTTATTTGAAATGTTTCCTGGGATATTGATGTCTAATGTCAAATGGGAAGGTGTTAATATAGGATTGCGACTTAGGAAACAGATTAGGTTTGTATATATCACTCTATGTGGTAAAATGATCCATTGCCTAACATTATACAACTAGGACTGCAATTTAAGTCACCTGAATACTTATCATAACTCACTTTCTATTACATTGCACTGTCTATAAATGTGGTCTTTTGCTTCCCAAATATTTCCTATCTAAAATATATTAACCCCCAACTCCAGACTCTCTGAGGCCTAATCCATATAATATTAGTGAATTGTGTGAGAAGGGTTTTCTTTTATTTAATTCATCTAATTAATTCTCCAAAAAAGGGAGAAAACTGGAATAGGTAAAGTTATTAATTCAGTGGGCTTTCAGTTATCTTTCAAAAATACAATTTTTTCTAAAGACTTTTGACAACCATTCAATTTTAGGGCAACACTTATTATGAGAACACATTCATTTCAGAACACATAATCAACTTCATTTTTTATTAAAGATTTTTTTTTTATTTTAAAAACATATGCATGAATAATTGTTTGGTTTTGACCCTTGAAAACCCTCATGTTCCAGTTTTCTCTTCTTTCCCTTCCCCTCCTCCCTTAGATGTCAAGTAATCCAATATATTTTAATATGGTAAAATATATGTTAATTTCAATATATGCATACATATTTATACAATTATCTTGCTGCACAAGAAAAATCAGATAAAAAAGGGAAAAAAGATGAAAAATAAAATAAAATGCAAACAATAACAAAAAGAGTGAAAATGATAAGTTGTGATCCACATTCACTTTTCACAGTCCTCTCTCTGGGTGTAGATGACTCTTTTTCATCACAAGATCATTGTTCCTGGCCTAAATCATCTCTTTATTGAATAGAGCCACTTTTGTCAGAATTGACCATCTTATAATCTTGCTATTGCTGTGTACAATGTTCTCCTGGTTTTATTAATTTCACTTAGCATCAATTCATATAAGTCTCACTAGGCCTCTCTGAAATCATCCTGCTGATCATTTCTTATAAAATAGTAATATTCCATAATATTCATATGTTGTAACTTAGCCATTCTCCAAATGATGGGTATCCACTCAGTTTCCAGTTCCTTGCCACTACATAAAGGACTACCATAAACATTTTTGCACATATGGGTCCCTTTCCCTCCTTTAAGATCTCTTTAGGATATAAGCCCATTGGAAATACTGGTGGATCAAAGAGCACGCACATTTTCATAGGCCTTTGGGCATAGTTCCAAATTGCTCTCCAGAATGGTTAGATCAGTTCACAATTCCATTAACAATGCATTAATGTCCCACTTTTCTCACATCCCCTCCAACATTTATCATTATTTTTTCCTGTCATATTGGCCAATCTGAGAGATGTGTAGTGCTACCTCAGAGTTGTCTTAATTTGCATTTCTCTGATCAACAGTGATTTAGAACACTTTTTCATAGGACTAGACATGGTTTCAATTTCTTCATCTGAAAATTATCTATGGATATTCTTTGACCATTTATCAGTTGGAGAATGGCTTAAATTCTTATAAATATGAGTCAATTCTCTATATATTTCAGAAATGAGGCCTTTATCAGAACCCTTAAATGTAAAGTTGATTTCCCAATTTATTGCTTCCCTCTTAATCTTGTCTGCATTAATTTTGTTTGCACAAAAACTTTTTAACTTAACATAGTCAAAGTTCTCTATCTGGTTTTCAATTAAGAGTTCCAGTTCTTCTTTGGACATAAATTTATTCCATCTCCATAGGCCTGAGAGGTAAACTATCTTATGTTCCTCCAATTTGCTTATAATATCACTCTTTATGTCTAAATTATGAACTCATTTCAATCTTATCTTGGTATGTGGTATTAGGTGTCAGTCAAGTAAATTTCTTCCATACTACTTTTTAATTTTCCCAGCAGTTTTTGTCAAATACTGAGTTTCTATCCATAAAGCTAGGGTCTTTGAGTTTCTCAAACAGTAACTTATTATAATCACTGACTATTTTGTCCTGTGATCCCAATCTATTCCACTAATTGACTACTCAGTCTCTTAGGCAGTACCAAATGGTTTTGATGACTGCTATTTATAATATAGTTTAGATCTGGCACAACTAGGGCACCTTCATTTGCATTTTTTTCATTATTTCCCTTGAAATTCTTGACCTTTTTTTTTTTCCAAATGAACTTTATTATTTTTTTCTAGATCTGAAAAATAAAATAATGTCTTAGGAGTTTGATTGGTATGGCACTGAATGAGTTAATCAATTTAGGTAGTATTGTCATTTTTATTATATTTGCTTGACCTACCAATAAACACTTGATATTTTTCCAGTTGATTAGATCTAACATTATTTGTGTGGAAAGTGCTTTGTAGTTGTGTTCATATAGTTCCTAACTTTCCCCTGGCAGACAGACTCCCAAATATTTTATATTATTGATAGTAATTTTAAATGGAATTTCTCTTTGTATCTCTTACTGTTTGTCTTTGTTGGCAATATATAAAAATGCTTGTGATTTATGTGGATTTATTTTATATCCTGCAACTTTGCTAAACTTGTGAATTGTTTCTAGTAGTTCTTTTTAGTTGATTCTCTAGGTTTTTCTAGTAATACAATCATATCATGTGCAAAGTGAAATTTTGTTTCCTCATTACCTACTCTAATTCCTTTAATCTTTTTTTTTTCTTCTTGTTTCACCTATGATGTTATTGGCCATGTTCCATTTTGTCTCTATTATACATGATGCTGGCTGATAGGTTTAAATAGATGCTACTCATCATTTTAAGGAAAACTCATTTTATTTATATGTTCTCTAGTATTTTAATAAAAATTGGTGTTGGATTTTATCAAAAATTTTTTTCTGCATTTATTGAGATAATCATATGATTTTTGTTAGTTGGGAATTGATATAGTCAATTATACTAATAGTTTTCCTAATATTGAACCAACCCTGCATTCCTTCACATTCATCCTACACAATGGTGCATCACCCTGTGGATGACTCTTTGTACTCTCTTTACTAATATTTTATTTAAGATTTTTGCATCAATATTTAGTAGGGAAATTGGTGTATAATTTTTTTCTCTATTTTTACCTTACCTGGTTTAGCTATCAGCACCATAACTATGTTATAAAATGAATTTGGTAGGACTCCTTCTTCCCCTATTTTTTCAAATAGTTTATATGGTATCAGAATTAATTATTATTTAAATGTTTGGTAGAATTCACATATAAATCCACCTGTCCTGGAGAATTTTTTTTATGGAGTTGATTAATATCTAGTTCTTTTTCTTTTTCTAAAATGGGACAAATTAAATAATTTATTTCTTCTGTTAATCTGGGCAATCTATATTTTTAGGTATTCTTCCATTTCACTTAGATTATCAAATTTAATGACCTGTAGTAGGCAAAGTAACTCCTAATTATTGCTCTAATTTTCTCTCAGTGGTGAAAAGTTCTCCCTTTTCAGTTTTTGAGAGTAACAATTTGATTTTCTTATTTATTTTTCTAATCAAATTAATTAAAGGTTTATCTATTTTTTCATAAAAGCAACTCAGCTTTATTAATTCAATAGTTTTTCTTAACTTTAGTTTTATTAATTTCCGCTTTTATTGTCAGAATTTCACATTAGGTATCTAATTGAGGGTTTTTATTTTTTTTCTCTGCCTTTTTTAATTGCCAGCCCAATTCATTGCTCTTCTCCTTTTCTATTTTATGCAAGTCAACATTTACAGATATAAAATTTCCCCTAATAACCAATTTTGCTATATTCACCAAGTTTTGGTATATTGTCTCATTATTGTCATTTGCTTGGATGAAATTATTATTTTGTCCATGATTTGTTGTTTCACTCATTCATTCTTTAAGAGTAGATTATTTCATTTCCAATTAATTTTTGGTTTATTTTCTGCTGGCCTTTTATTTGCATATATGTTTTATTGCAACATGGTCTGGAAAAATATGCATTTACTATTTCTGCCTTTCTGCATTTGATTTTGAGATTTTTATGCCATGATACATAGTAAATTTTTGCATGGGTCCTATGTGCTGCTGTGAAAAAATGTTTATTCCTTTCCATCTCCATTCAGTTTTCTCCAAAGGTCTGTAATTCCTAACTTTTCTAGGTTTCTATTTATCTCCTTAATTTCCTTCTTATTTATTTTGTGGTTCAATTTATCTAGTTCTGAGAGACCAAGTATGAGATCACCCACCAGTAGAGTTTTGCTGTTTAATTGTTCTTGCAGGTCTCTTCACTTCTCTTGCTGGAATTTGGATGCTATAACACTTGGAACATATATGTTTAGTATTGATATTACTTCATTATCTATGGTACCTTTAAGTAGGATATAGGTTCCTTCTTTATCTCTTTTAATTAGACCCTTTTTTGCTTTTGCTTGATCTGATATCAGGACCCCTATTGCTGCCCCCCCCCCTTTTTTTTACTTTAGCTGAAGCATAAATGATTCTTCTCCAGCCTTTTACCTTTACTCTAAATGTATCACTTATAAAAAAAACAAATTGTAGAATTCTGGCTTTTGATCCAGCCTGCTATCTGATTCTGTTCCATGGAAGAATTCATCTTATTCATATTCACAGATAAAATTACTAAATCTTTATTTCCTGCCATCTTGTTTACCTCTGTTATACATTTTCTTCCCTTTCCACCTTTCCCGCTTCCCCAGTATTTTGTCACTGATCACCCCTTCTCTCAAAAAGCCCTCCCCTTTTGCAGCCCCTCCTCTTTTCTTATACCTTTCCTCTTCTACTTCTGTTCTCCCTTCTATTAGCCTACTTCCCTTCATTTCCCCTTTCCCCTCTTACTTCCCTATAAGGTGAGACAAGGTTCAGTGTGAAGCTAAATGTGTCTGATATTTTCTCTCTGAGCCAAATCTTATGAGAGTAAGATTCTCACAATGCTCACCCCACTCTCCTCTTTCCCCCAATAAGTCTTTTTTGCCACCTATCAAAATGTAACGTATCCCATTTTAACTCTATTTTCTTCTTCTTCCAGTAGAATTATTGTTCCTCCTCTATAGTTTCTCTTTTTAATCATCACAATAAAATCAAATTATACATGCACCCTCTAAGTGGACCCATAACAGAGATAGTAGATCTCAAGGGCTAAAACATATTATCTTCCCATATAGGGATATAAGCTATTTAACTGTTAAAAATTATTTTTTGGGGGCATCTAGGTGGCACAGTGGATAGAGCACCAGCCCTGGTCAGGAAGACCTGAGTTCAAATCTGGTCTCAGGCACTTAACATTCCTTAGCTGTGTGACCCTGGGCAAGTCACTTAACCCCAATTGCCTAAGCAAAAAAGCAAAAAAAAATTATTTTTTTCCTTTTTAACTTTTTATGCTTTTCTTGAGTTCTGTATTTGAAGAGAAAATTTTCTTTCTTTGTTTTATTATAGCTTTTTATTTACAAAACATATGTATGGGTAATTTTTCAACATTTACCCTTGCAAAGATTTCTGTTACAAATTTTTTCCTTCTCCCTATCCCCTCCTTTAGATAGCAGAAAGTCTAATACATGTTAATTATATTAAAATACATGACAAATCAAATATATGTATACATATTTATACAGTTATCTTGCTGTACGAGAAAAATTGGATCTATAAGAAAAAAAACTGAGAAGGAAAACAAAATGCAAGCAAACATCAATAGAGAGTGTGAAAATGCTATACTGGGGTCCACACTCAGATCCCACAGGTCTCTCTCTGGGTGTAGATGGCTTTCTTCATCACTGAATAATTGGAACTGGTTTGAAACATTTCATTGTTGAAGAGAGCCATGTGCATCAGAATTGATCATCGAATAGTCTTGTTGCCATGTATAATGATCTCCTGGTTCTGCTCATTTCACTTAGCATCAGTCCATCCAAGGAAATCATCCTACTGGTCATTTCTTAAATAATATTCCATGACATTCATATACCATAATTTTTTCAGCCATTCTCCAACTGATGGGCAGCCATTCAGTTTCCAGTTTCTAGCCACAGCAAAAAGGGCTGCCAAAAACATTTTTGCACTTGTGGGTCCCTTTTCTTCCTTTAAGATTCTTTGGGATATAGGCCCAATAGAAACACTTCTAGGTCAAAGGGAATGCACAGTTTGATAATATTTTGAGCATAGTTCCAAATTGCTCTCCAGAATGGTTGGATCTGTTCACAGCTCCACCAACAATGCATCAGTGTCCCAGTCTTCCCACATCCCCTCCAACATTCATATTTTTCTTTTCCTGTCATTTTAGCCAATCTGACAGGTGTGTAGTGGTACCTCAGAGTTGTCTTAATTTGCATTTCTCTGATTGATAGTGATTTGAAGCACCTTTTCATATGACTAGAAATAGTTTTAAGTTCATCATCTGAAAATTGTCTATTTGTACCCTTTGATCATTTATCGATTGGAAAATGGCTTGAATTCTTATGAATATGAGTCAATTCTCTATATATTTTAGAAATGAGGCCTTTATCAGAACCCTTAAATGTAAAGTTATTTCCCAATTTATTGCTTCCCTCGTAATCTTCTCTGCATTAGTTTGGTTTGTACAAAAACATTTCAATTTAATATAATCAAAATTATCTATCTGGTATTCATTTAGGAGTTCCAGTTCTTCTTTGGACACAAATGTCTTTCTTCTCCACAGGTGTGAGAGGTATACTATCCCATGCTCCCCTAATTTGCTTATAATATCACTCTTTATTACTAAATCATGAACCCATTTAGATCTTATCTTGGTATGTGGTATTAGGTGTGGGTCAAACCCTAATTTCTTCCATACTAGTTTCCATTTTTCCCAGCAGTTTTTGTCAAATAGTGAGTTCTTATCCCCAAAACTGGGTAGTTTTAGAGGTCAAATTTTCTATTCATTTCTTGTCTTTTCATCAGAAATAGATGGAATTCATCTGTTTCATTGAATATCCATCTTTCTTCCCTGAAAGATGATGTTCAGTTTTGTTAGGTAATTGATTCTTGGCTGCCATCCAAGTTCCTTTGCCTTTTGGAATATTAGATTCCCTGCCCTTTGATCTTTTAAAGTAGAAGCTTCTAAGGCCAGGGCAATCCTGATTGTGGCTCTTTGATATTTGAATTGTTTTCTTCTGGCTGCTTGCAATATTTTGTGTTTGATTAGATAATTCTGAAATTTAGCTATGATATTGCTTGGAGTTTTCATTTTGGGTCTCTTTCAGGAGATCATAAATGAATTCTTTCAATGTTTATTTTATCCTCTAGTTCTAGACATTGGGGCAGCTTTCCTTGATGATTTCTTGAAAGATTGTGTCTAAGCTCTCTTTTTTTCAACATAGTTTTCAGGAAGTCTAATAATTTTTTGTTTTTCTCTTTTAGGTATATTTTCGATCTATTTTTCAATTAGGTATTTTATATTTTCTCTCTTTTCATTTTTTGGTTTTGTTTGATTATTGAAGTGGCATTGAATCATTTCCTTCCATTTGTTCAATTCTTATTTTTAGTGAATTATTTTCTTCAGTTAGTTTTTTTTAATCTCCTTTTGCATATGGCCAATTAGATTTTTAAATGTGGTGTTTTGTTCATTACATTTTTTCCATTTCACAAATTCTGTTTTTTTTTTATTAAAGCTTTTTATTTGTATAACATATGTATGGGTAGTTCCCCAGCATTGATCTTTACAAAGCTTTCCATTACAAATTTTACCCCCAGTCCCCTCCCCTCCCCTAGA
>JAJPUD010035942.1:0-10083 GCA_023553655.1 Myrmecobius fasciatus | reverse complement strand
GCTTTTTTTTTGTTCACCTGAAGCATAATATTTTCTGCTCCAGCCGTTTACCTTCATCCTGTATGTGTCACTATGTTTTAGATGTATTTCTTATAGACAACATATTGTGGGATTCTGGTTTTTAATCCAGTCTGATATCTGCTTCCGCTTTATGGGAGAGTTCATCCCATTCACATTCACAGTTAGAATAACTCATTCTTTATTTCCTGCCATCTTATTTACTCAAGTTATGTTTTCCCCTTTCCTTTCCCCTTTCTCCCTCCCCCCCTCCTCAGTACTTTGCTTTTGACGACCCTCTCCCCCAAACAATACTCCACCCTTTAGATCCCCTCCCCCTGTTTTTACTCCTTTCCCCTGATTCTTCTATTTTCCCTTCTATTAGTTTGCCCCTTACTTTTCCTCCTTTCCCTCCCACTTCCCTCTACCAACAGACAAGTTTCTATGTGAAATCAAGTGTGTGATATACACTTTTAGAGTCCAACCTGATGAGAGTAAGATTTACACAATGCTCATCTCCCTCCCCCCTTTCTCTCAATTATATTAGGTTTTCTTTGCCGCTTCATGTGATTTTACCTTGTTTTTACCTCCCTTTTTTTTAGATCTTATTTTACCACTTTTTCCCTCTTTTCCCCAGTATGACAACCTTTTCCCCTCTAGTTCTCTTTTTCATATTATGAAAGTAATGTCTAGTTAATTATACCCCCAAACGTTAAGTATCCCCTTAGTAAAAATAAAGTTCTCAAGAGTCCTTTCCTTTTTACCTTTTTATGGATCTCTTGAGTTCTGTGTTTGGATGTCAAATTTTTTGTTGACATCCGGTCTTTTCATTAGAAATAGGTGAAATTCACCTATGTCATTTATTGACCATCTTCTTCCCCTGAGGACAATACTCATTCTAGCTGGATAGGTTATTCTTGGTTGTAATCCAAGTTCCTTTGCCCTTTCGGGATATCTGGTTCCAGGCCCTTCGATCCTTCAGTGTGGAGGCTGACAGATACTGTGTGATTCTAATTATTGATCCTCGGTATTTGAATTGTTTCTTTGTAGCTGCTAGCAGAATCTGTTCCTTGGTCCTATAGTCCTGAAATTTAGCCATGATATTCCTTGGGGTTTTAATTTTGGGGTCTCTTTCAGGAGGTGATCGGTGAATTCTTGCAATGGTGATTTTGCCCTTTGATTCTACAATCTCAGGGCAGTTTTCTTTCAGGATTTCCTGGAAGATAGTGTTTAGATTCTTTTGTTCATCATGGCTTTCAGGAAGTCCAATAATCCTTAGATTGTCTCTCCTAGGTCTATTTTCTAAGTCAGTTGTTTTTCCTAGGAGATATTTCATATTTTCTTCTAATTTTTCATTTTTTTGTTTTTGTTTAACTGTTTCTTGAAGTGTTATTGAGTCATTCACTTGCATTTGTTCAATTCTTATTTTTAGAGTGTTGTTTTCTTCAGTTACCTTTTTAAGCTCCTTTTGTAACTGGCCAATTTGTTCATTGCACTCTTTTTCCACTTCACTAATTTTATTTTTCAATAAATTGGTGTCTTTTTCATATCTCTTTTGCAGGGCATCATATCCTTCTTGCAAGATATTGTATCCTTCTTGCACTGATTTCAGTTTATTTTCCCATTTATCCTCCAGCTCTCTTTTAAGGTTCTTTATGCAATCTTCCAGAAAGGCCTTTTGAAAAAGTGACCAGTGATGGTCTTTAATACCTTCCTCTGGTATTTTGTCTAAGGGAACCTCAGGATCTGGGGTCATCACTTCTTTGCCTTGATAAAAGCTGTCTATGGTGAGAGCTCTCTTTTGCTTCTTCATTTTTTTAGACAGTGTGTATATTTCTTTAAGGTGTGGAAAAATCGCCGCTAAAGTTCTTTTGCCCTGGGGCAGTTTGTCAAATTAACTTAAGGTGCTGGGCTGGTGGGGGCTAGGACTAAGTCCGAATTACTCCTTAAACAAGGCAAGTCTGCCAGAACACCTGCCCCCAATCAGGGCAGAGTGACCCGAGTGCCTCAGATAAACTCCAGGTGTTTGGAATTTGGAGTTTGGAGTTTGGAACTTCTGCCACGATGAGCTGAGCTGAGTCCCACCCTCACTTCCGGCCTACACAGGAGTCGTCTATTTATCCCTCTGTCCGAGTCAGACAAACCTGATATGAAGTTGTCCAGAAAGCAGTGTCCAAATATTTCTTAGTTCGTTGACTTGAAGATCAGTTCAGAGGCTTATTTTATTGTTTATTTGAGAGAAGATCGGAGGAGAGGCAGACAATCACCTTTTCACTCTGCCATCTTGGCTCCCAGACTCAGTCTCTATTTTTATTTTTTATTAAAGCTTTTTTTATCTTTCTCCAACATTAACCCTTGCAGAACCTTGTGTTTCAAGTATATGTTAAATATGGTAGAAATATATGTTAAATCAAATATATGCATACATATTTATACAATTATCTTGCTGCACAAAAAATCAAATCAAACTAGAAAAAATGAGAAAGAAAACAAAATGCAAGAAAACAACTAAAAATACTGAAAATGCTATATTATGGACCACATTCAGTTCCCACAGTCCTCTGAGTGCGTGTAGATGCCTCTCTTCATCGCAAGACCATTGGAACTGGTTTGAATCATCTATTGTTGAAGACAGTCATGTCCATCAGAATTCTTCATTTTATAATCTTCTCATTGCCATGTACATGGTTCAACTCATTTCACTTAGCGTCAGTTCAAGCTAGTCTCACCAGGCCTCTCTGAAATCATCCTGCTTACTGTTCTTACAGAAAAATAATATTCCATAATATTCATATACAATAACTCATTCAGCCATTTTCCAACTGATCAACATCCACTCAGTTTCCAGCTTCTGCCAATACAAAAATGGCTGTCACAAACATTTTTTGCACATGTGGGTCCCTTTCTCTTGTTTCATATCTTTTTATAAGTCCAGTGGAAACCCTGAAGGATCAAAGGTTATGCACAGTTTAGTAACTCTTTGGGCATAGATCCAAATTGTTCTTCAGAATGGTTGCATCTGTTCACAATTGTACCAAAACTGTGTTAGTGTCCCAGTTTTCCCAAATCTCCTTCAAAATTTGTCATTGTCTTTTGCTGTCATCTTAGCCAATCTAAGAGGTGTGTAGTGATATCTCAAAGTTGTCTTAATTTGCAATTCTTGGATCAATAATGATTTAGAGAACCTTTTCATATGACTAGAAATGGTTTCAATATCTTCATTTGAAAATTGTCTGTTCATATCCTTTGACCATTTATCACTTGGAAAATATCTTTAATTCTTATAAATTTGATTCAGTCTCTGTATATCTTAAAAATGAGCCCTTTATTAGAAACCTTGAATGGAAAAAATATTTTTTTTCAAGTTTATTACTTCCCTTCTAATCCTATCTGCATTAGTTTTGCTTGTACAAAACCTTTTTAACTTAATATAATCAAAATTATCTATTTGTGATCAATAATGAGCTCCAGTTCTTCTTTTGTCACAAATTCCTTCCTCCTCTATAGATCTCATAGTTAAACCACCATATGTTCTTCTAATTTGTTTATAATATTATTATTTATGTCTGGATCATGAACCCATTTCAATTTTATCTTGGTATATTGTGTTAGATGTAGGTCATTGCCTAGTTTCTGCCATATTAGTTTTCAATTTTCCCAGCAGTTTTTGTCAAATAGTGAAATTTTATCCCCAAAGCTGGGGTCTTTGGATTTGTCAAACGTTAGATTACCATAGTGATTGATTGTTTTGTCCTGTGGACCTCACCTATTCCACTGATCAACTATTTTACTTCTTAGCAAGTACCAAATGGTTTTTATGACTGCTGCTTCATAATATAGTTTTAGATCTGGGACAATTAGGCCACATACATTTGCACTTTTTTCATTAATTCCCTTGAAATTCTTGAATTTTTATTATTCTAGATGAATTTTGTTATTATTTTTTCTAGGCCTGTAAAATATTTTTGGGAGTTTGTTTGGTATAGCACTATATAAAAAGATTAATTTAGATAGTATTGTTATTTTTATTATATTCACTCAACCTATCCAAGAGTACTTGATATTTTGCAAATTGTTTAGATCTGATTTATTTGTGTGGAAAGTGTTTTGTACATTTGGTACAATTGTGAACAGATCCAAACATTCTGAAGAACAATTTGGATCTATGCCCAAAGAGTTACTTAACTATGCATAACCTTTGATCCTTCAGGGTTTCCACTGGGCTTATATCCTAAAGAGATATGAAATGAGGGAAAGGGACCCGCATGTGCGAAAATTTTGTGAAACCCTTTTTGTAGTGGCAGAAGCTGGAAACTGAGTGGATGTTGATCTGTTGGAAAATGGCTGAATGAGTATTGTAATTGTGGTCACATAGTTCCTGACTTTCTTTTAGCAGATAGATTCCCAAATATTTTACATGACCGACAATTATTTTAGGGGGAATTTCTCTTTCTATTGCTTGCTGCTGCACTTTGTTGGTAATGTATAAAAATGCTGATGATTTATGTGAATTTATTTTGTCTGCTGCAAATTTAATAAATTTGTGTATTGATTCTAGTAGGTTTTTTGGTTGATTCTTCAAGGATCTCTATGTATATCACCATATCATATGTAAAGAGTGATAATATTGTTTCCTTATTCCTTATTCTAATTTCTGTAATCTCTTTTTTCTTCTCTTTTGCTAAAGCTAACTTATCTGTTTCCAGGCCCTTCCTTTAAGGTGGAAGCTGCTAGTTCCTGGTTAATCCTTATTTTTAACTTGGCATAATAGTTTTAAAATTTAACCACAATATTCCTTGATGTTTTCATTTGGGGGTATTTTTCAGGAGATGATTGATTAATTCTTTCAATGGCTATTTTACCTTCTGATTCTAGGACATCAAGGCATTTTTCTTTGATGATTTCCTGAACAATAATGTTTAGGCTCTTTTTTATCATTGTTTTTAGGAGGTCCAATAATCCTTTTTAATTTTTTCAAATAGTGCCTTATGAGATGGGGGCCAATTTATATTTTTGGGCTTTATCTGAAGACAATCTTTTTTTAATGACCACAGAGTTTAAAATCTGTTCTTCTTTTTTACCATTAAAACCATCAAGGTTTAGAGTTTTTTGCTTTTTTGCTCATTTTTAAAACTCGAGTTGAGCTTTTATGGCAAGGGAGAGATTGTCAATTCTTCTGGTTCAGTGACTGACTGACTTCCAATGCTAGGTGGGTGTGACCAGGTCCCTTGAAAGTCTGGCCTTTCAGGATTCATTATTTGTCATTTGTTTTTATGTTGGTTTTCTTATAACTTCTCTGCTGATTTACTGGCTTGCAACTGGAGCAGAGTAGCCAACACTGCTCTAAATTCTTCCCTGTAGATTCTCTGCCCTCCCTGGGACTGTGCTCTGACTACACTCATGTCTATTCTTGGCCTGATTGCACTTGGCTCACCTCCCTCCATGCTCGATTGAAACAGACCTTTTCTGGATTTGAAATTATCTTCTGATAGTAATTCATTACACTCCCAATATTCATTGATTCTGTCAGTCCAAAACTAATTCAGAGGGTGGACTTGCTGTAATTATGACGGTTGTGGGAAGAGCTCAGAAAAAGATGTGTGTACTCTCCACCACCTTGGCTCAGCCCCCTCCCCACACAGCTATTAAAGATCTGTTGCTGTTATTGCTGTTGCTTCTTCTTGAAGAGGAACAATGACAATAAAAGGGCAATATCTTGATTCACAAATGTATTGGATTTAAGTGAGGCAAGGCTGTGCAAAGACATCCACCTCATTCTCTTCTCCCATGTCATTATAGTCCAGGGCAAGACATAGATCAATTTGAGCAGTGATGGCCCAGAAAATGGTGAAAGACTTTGGCTTTTTTTAGTTGGGTCTTTCCCATGTCTCAGTTTATCTGAAACAACATCCATTCAATGATTAAAGGCTAGGTAAGAAATTATGTAAAGATAGCTCAGACTGAAGTTCAAAAGAATCAGTCTTGGAGGGGAAGAGTTTTTCAATAGAACATAAAAAACTGAGGCAGGATCAAAATTCAGGTCTTTTTTATTTCAATTTCAGGAATATCTAATACCTGACACTGCCTCTCCAGTATGGTTTTATCTGAATTGAATAGATGAGGGTAATGTACCCTCCCTGATTTTTTATCTGTAAGCAAATTCTTTATTCCTTGGATTTGGCCTTGCCATTACTGTTAAATGTCATGAAATATTTACATATATGCATATATATGTATGTATATATATGTTTGTGTGTGTTAACTAGTTATAGTTTTAGATAAAGAAAAGTGCTGATGCATTTATACATTTTATTATAGAAAGCCATTTCAATGTGACAAAATTGTGTCATTTATCAAATAAAGTTTTTTTTTTAAAGTATTCAGTCTGTACAGAAATGTGTGTGTCTATATGTATATATGTTTATGAGTGCATATATCAGAGATCTTCAACTTCTACAGACAGGAATTCAAGCACTTGTATTTAGAAGATTCTAAGTATAACCTTTAAATCTGCTGAGAGTGTAGGTTGCAACTATAGATTTATTGTTATGTCTTTGAAAAGTGTTGCCTGCTTTCCTGAATCTTTCTTTTCACTAACAAGTTTGATCCAAAATAGACAATTACACAACTGAGAATGCTCTTTCAGAAGAATTGGCGGGTCCTTCATGCTGAGCATCCCAATAATCATAATTATAAATCACAGAAGTATAGTCCCGCTTCCTGGCAGTTCAACTCTAAGATACAGCAAGACACTAAATTCAATATAATGAGGTCCATTGCATAGTGCATGCATCTTATAAAAACATTAGCTGCTACATTTTTTTGACATTTACCTATGCTAATCAACTACCTAAATAGCAGCATAAATGGATTCAACTGCATGGAAGATTGCTTTAAATAAGCTTAGAGAAATATATGTTCCAAATATGCCAGCATACAATTTTAACATTCCATTCTTCTTTTGGATCTATTCACCTCTCTTTGAGGGAAAAACTCATTAGAAACTAAATGAAATAAAAATTCATTACAATGCACCTGGCAAATATTACTCTAGGACAATAAGTGAATATTTCAATAGAAAAATCAAGTTTTTATCCATTGGATTTGGATTCAGTTATATCTATAGCAATGGAAAAGAATGCATTTTGTGATGCATGATGATTTTAAGACTATCTAACCTGCCATCAAAAAACTGTGTCTAGTGTGTCAAGAGCCAAAATAAAATACACAATTTGTAAAGAGAAGTAGAAAGAGAAATTTGTAACTAAAAAAATGTGAATTCTTTTATTCATCCCATTTATGTTTGTAGTTTTGGGTTTTTTGGTAATTTTTGAATATAGATTAAGAAAAAATTGATTCACTGAGAAATGCTTAAATATTATTTTGGCCTATTGAAAATGGAAGTGATAAATTAAATTGGAAATTGCTGATGTGAAGATAGCCATATTTAGTTGGCCAATTTAGAAGGCAAACAATATATATTTACAGGGTAAATAGGATTTCTGTCAGAATAATATTTTTGACATTTTTACAAGTATTTCCTCAATCTCCATGATACAGAATTTATTTGCAATTCTAGAAGGCTATGCCTTTAAGTTCAGTAACTAAAACCAAAACTGCGAGAAAAAAGGCTTGCCAATTAACTATATTTCTATCACCTAAGGCCAAGTTTCAGAACTTTTGATTCTGTTAATTAGTAGATTGCTAGTAATCATTTGATGATTATTTTGCCAGCAGAAAGCCTCAGACATATATCAGCAAATAGAACATCATAGATAAATCATGAAATATTGATTTACTGAATATAATCTCAATGGCATTAAACTTTTTAAAGATCATCTTTACAGTAAATTAATCGGTGCTAGATAAAACTAGATCTGAGATTACCTTAGAAATCAAATACCCAGCTGAAGAAATTTCTTCTGAAATGAGATTTGAAAAGTTTTCTGTAATTCATATGACAAGAGACTTACCTAGTGAATTGAGAGGCTGTCACTTGCCCACTATCATACACCCTGTATGTGACAGAAGTAGTACTTGAGCTGAAATCTTCCTGTTTTTGAGGCCAAATTTCTAGCTATTATGCAATGTTGATTCTTAGAAATGTAAAAAACAAACAAAAATGAGAAATCGCAATGACAGTTTATTATATATTTAAACTAAAAAAAATCCACAATGAAAATTTTGGAAACTTGGTAATGTTAAATTTTTTTAGGCTTCTATTTCATTTTGAGATTAATTTCAAACATGAGCAGCCAGGTGGCACAGTGGATAGAACACCAGACCTCTAGTCAGGAAGACGAATTCTAATCCAGATTTTCCTAGCTGTGTGACACTGGGTAAGCAACTTAACTTTGTTTGCCTCTATTTCTTCATATATAAAATGAGTTGGATAAAGAAATAACAAAGTGCTAGAGCATCATTGGCAAGAGTATTACAAATGGTGTAATAAAGACTTGGACATGATTAAGATGACTGAGCAACACCAAAAATGACATATTTAAATTGTCATGCTTGATATGATTAATGACTTTTTTTTTCTCTTTTCAAATGGAGTTATTAGGGCTTGGTTCAAAGACATCAAGGTCATCCACTGCATTTCAAGTCATCACCAGTCTTCCTGACTGTCCTGTCCCTGGGCAGTGGTGACTTTAAAAGAGAAAATGAGGCTGAGGACTTTGTGCATCTATGTTTCCCTTAAGTCAACTTTATACATTAATCAAAAGACATAATCATACTATTTTCTTATTTCTATCTCAAAGCCCTGTCGTGATAGGCCAGTAATTAAACAGCAGGTGAAGATACAATTCTACACGCAGGTAGCCCAAGCTATGGGGTCATTTTCTCATTGGAAGTATCAGTGTGATTCAACAGCATCCTAGATGTCTGAGTAATCCTGTAAGGATTGCACTGCTCACCTCTATTTGTGAGTAAGGAGTTAGAAAAAGTGCACTAAAATTGTCTGTTTACTCAAACCTGGACTGATTACCATGGCAGCCAGGAATTTTATTCTGTGGTCAAAACATTAAAAATGTATAAAAGCTTTTCAAAAACTGATTCTTCTCAACATTGGTATATGGAATGTGCATTCACTTGTAGTAAAAACAAAAATTTAGTGGCCCTGAAAAAAGAACATATCTTGTTGGAAGAGAACTAAACAGGTATCACATCTAAATAGCAACACTGAATGAAACAAGGCTAGCAAATGAAAGCCAGATTATTGAAGGAGGATACATATTTTTCTGGAGTGATGTCAGTAAAATGGAGTGCTATGAAGCTACTGTACATTTTGTAATCAAAACTAATCTAATAAGCAAGCTCACATGCCTTCTAAAAGTAGTGAATGACAAGCTTATGACAATGTGATTGCCACTTGCAGCAAAATGCCATGCCACCATCATCAGTACTTCCACTTCCACCATGTTGAACCCTAAGGAGATCAAAGAAAAACTTTATGAAGGCCTGGAGACTCTTGTCATCAATGTGCCAAAAGAGGACAAGTTGATAATTCTAGGTGACTTCAATGCTAGAGTAAGTTCAGACTAACAGACTTGGCAGGGAGTCCTTGGGAGGAATGAAGTTGGAAGCAGCAAGAACAATGGTCATTTACAATGGAAGATTTGTGCATCTCATGACCTTTTCATCACCAATGCTGTATTCCATTTACTTAAATGCAATGAAAGTTCATAGACATACCCTCACAGAAAACATTGACATTTAATAGACTATGTGATTTTAAGAAGGGACAGAAAGAATGTGAGCATGACCAAGGCAATGAGTGATACAAAGAGCTAGACTGATCATTGACTCATTGTCTCCAAGTTGAATATATACATTCAACAAAAGTGGCGGTTTCATGGCAAAAAGACCATTAGAATGATTAATGTCAATAGATTAAAGTGCTTCTCTGAGAGGGAACAGTTTGTGGTCAACTTGAAAAGTAAATTAAGCCAAAACATAGTTGGAAGCAATGGAACAGAAAAGAAATGCACACATTTCAGAGATTCAGTGCATAGCATTGTATTTGCTCATCTGTGTTGGAACAATCACAACATCAAAACTGGTTTGATGAAAATAATGTAGAAA
>JAJPUD010035939.1:0-10084 GCA_023553655.1 Myrmecobius fasciatus | reverse complement strand
AATAAATCCACATAAATCATCAGCATTTTTATACATCACCAACAAAATGCAACAGCAAGAGATACAAAGAGAAATTCCATTCAAAATAACTATTGACAGTATAAAATATTTGGGAATATATCTGCCAAGGAAAAGTCAGGATCTATATGAGCAAAACTACAAAACACTCTCCACACAAATAAAGTCAGATCTAAACAATTGGAAAAACATCAAGTGCTCTTGGATAGGACAAGCGAATATAATGAAGATGGCAATACTACCTAAACTAATCTATCTATTTAGTGCTGTACCAATTAAACTGCCAAGAGATTATTTAACTGACCTAGAAAAAAAAAAAAAAACAACAAAATTCATCTGGAAAAACAATAGGTCAAGAATTTCAAGGGAATTAATGAAAAAAAATGCAAATGAGGGTGGCCTATTTGCACCAGATCTAAAACTATATTATAAAGCACTGTTCACCAAAACCATTTGGTACTGGATAAGAAATAGAGTAGTGGATCAGTGGAATAGGTTAGGTTCACAGGACAAAATATTCAATGACAATAGTCATCTAGTGTTTGATAAACCCAAAGACCCCAGTTTTTGGGATAAAAACTCACTATTTGACAAAAACTGCTGGGATAATTGGAAACTAGTATGGAAGAAATTAGGCATTGACCCATACCTAACACCATATACCAAGATAAGGTCAAAATGGATTCATGATCTAGGCATAAAGAATGACATTATAAACAAATTAGAACAATGTAGGATGGTTTACTTCTCAGACCTGTGGAGGGGGAAGGAATTTGTGACCAAAGAAGAACTAGAGGTCATCATTAATCACAAAATAGATAAGTTTGACTATATCAAGTTAAAAAGTTTTTGTACAAACAAAATGAATGCAGACAAGATTAGAAGGGTAACAGTAAACTGGGAAAATATTTTTACATCCAAAGGTTCTGATAAAGGCCTCATTTCTAAAATATATAGAGAATTGACTCAAATATATAAGAATTCAAGCCATTCTCCAATGGATAAATGGTCAAAAGATATGAACAGACAATTTTCAGATGAAGAAATTGAAACTATTTGCGGTCACATGAAAAGGTGCTCCAAATCACTATTGATCAGAAAAATGCAAATTAAGACAACTCTGAGATACCACTACACACCTGTCAGATTGGCTAAAATGACAGGAAATGATAATAATAACTGGTGGAAGGGATGTGGGAAAACTGGAACATTGATACATTGTTGGTGGAACTGTGAACGGATCCAACCATTCTGGAGAGCAATTTGGAACTATGGTCAAAAAGTTATCAAAGTGTGCCTACCCTTTGACCCAGCAGTGTTTCTACTGGGCCTGTATCCCAAAGAGATTTTAAAGGAGGGAAAGGGACCCACATGTGCAAAAATGTGTGTGGCAGCCCTTTTTGTAGTGGCAAGAAACTGGAAATTGAAAGGATGCCCATCAATTGGAGAGTGGCTGAATAAATTATGGTATATGAATGTTATGGAATATTATTGTTCTGTAAGAAACAACCAACAGGAGGATTTCAGAGATCTTGCATGATCTGATGATGAGTGAAATCAGCAGAACCAGGAGAACATTATACATAGCAACAAGACTATACGATGATCTATTTTGATGGACATGGTTCTCTTCAATAATGATGTGATTCAAAGCAGTTCCTATTGTTCAGCGATGAAGATAGTCATATACATTCAGAGAGAGGCGTGTGGGAACTGAGTGTGAACCACAACACAGCATTTTAACGCTTTCTGTGAATATTTCCATGCATTTTGTTTTCCTTCTTAGGTTGTTTTTTCTTCTCTTTCTAGATCTGATGTTTCTTGTGCAGTAAGATAACTGTATAGATATGTATACATGTATTGTATTTGTCATATAATTTATCCTATTTAGCCTGTATTAGATGACCTGTCATCTAGGAGTGGGGGGTGGGGAGGAGGGGAAAAGCTTGGGAAAAAAAGTTTTTGCAAAGGTCAATGTAGAAAAATCACTCATATGTTTTGTAAATAAAAGGCTTTATAAAAATACACGTATAGATACATAAGGTAGATAGATATAGATATAGATAGATGATAGTTCATAAATGAATAGATAGAATATTGTATCTGTAGGGGATTTATGCATAAAAATAGAATTAAACAACACATGAAGTAATATATATGTCTCTATCTGTTTTATGGGTGAATAGTAAGGGCTAATAACTTGTATAATTTCTTCAAAATTTAGGACTGTGATCAATCCTGAGACATACAATATGGGGAAAAAGCAGATTGGGGGAGTAGAGAGAGATTTTTGAACAAGAACTGGAATTCTCAGAATTGCATGCCAACCAAAGGCAGAAAAGGTAAGAACTATTTGGTTTTCTAAGTACAATAAACCCCACAAACCACATAATTGATAATAGCTAAAGGAGTGATGAGAGATTATGATGAAGTAAAGGAATTTCTTTAGATTCCATTACATGACACCAGTTCTTTTCAATGTTTCATGACTGAATGATTTTTCTGAGAGTGAGACACACCAGAAGAAGAAGAAAAAATCAACACAAATAACGGCATTCTGTGGCAAGATTTCAAAAATACAATAACATAAAAATAAGAAGTAGATATAATGAATCAAACTTAAAATAAAGAATCAATTGTTCAAATCATGAATTGGTAAATATAATTGAGAATAAAATAGAACATAAATAAGGACAGAGTGTATAAAATTACTTGGAGAAAAAATAATACACACATACACAAAAGTTATAGTGTAGAAAAGGGGACAAAAGACAAGAAAAATCAGATAAGCAAAAGTGAATAAATGATGGGGGAAAAAGAATAAAATAATTGTCATATGAATGCATGGGTGTAAAAAGACTAACAGCAAAGAAATATAAGCAAATCTAACCATGCAGTGTTTGGGGAAGAGTTGCTGACTTAAAACATATGTTAGAAAGATAGAAAATAAATCAATGGAAATAAGTATTAAATCAATAATTAAGAACATAAACTTGAACAAATTGAATAAACCAAAGGGAGGAAGTAAACCTAAACTGAAGGAATAAAATGAATAACACAGTGTTTGTCATCATAAAAATAAGGCCAAAATCAATGAAAGTACAAAATTGATATAAAATTTATTTTGTACCAAGAAAATAAATAAACTGCAGATCCAATTATACTATCATTTAAAAAGAAAAGAAATCATTACATAAGGAGAAAAGAACAGGCAAACTATATTGTGCCTAAAAGTATAATTGAAATTAATACAATTTTCAATATTAAAGATATACCTCTAATTCCAAAAAATACAAATTAATCAAAATTAACTGAATTTTTTTTAAAAAGCTCCTAAAAGCAAAATAACAAATGAAAGCTTTACTGCTTCTCTTTCAAAGATGAATAACTCTAACAAAATAAAATTTGGCAAAAAAAAAATGAAATAATGAAATGTTAGAGTAAGTAGTTTCAAAAACCTTAATACATTCTTTGGAA
Organism: Myrmecobius fasciatus; assembly: GCA_023553655.1. Lineage (NCBI taxonomy): Eukaryota > Metazoa > Chordata > Mammalia > Dasyuromorphia > Myrmecobiidae > Myrmecobius > Myrmecobius fasciatus. The sequence continues at coordinate 6,589 of JAJPUD010035939.1, read as the reverse complement.
TGGAACATTGAACAATATAGATAAAAATTACTTTATATCATGGGGTGCCTTTCTAAAATTAGGAACTATGTTTAAGAGAGGGAGATTATACAAAATTGGAGGGGGGAGAAGAAACAAAATAAGAGAACTAGTAACTTTGTGAAATTGAGAAATAAAAGTCAGATTATACAACAACATACATAGTTACATAGTTATGTATTCCTAGGTGACATAGAGTGCTTTTGTGTAATGTTACCTCAATATTTTTAAAGAATATTAATGCATTAAATATGAAATTTAAAGTCAATAAAATAATAAAATCAACAAGAAGTCATGAAAATTAATAGATGATATGAAATATTTGACAGTCATTTTAAAGGTAGTTATTTGATTATCACCAAAATTATAATTTTTATTGAACCTGATAAAAATAGAGAAGAATCAAATTACCAAAAATGAGCAAGGAAACCACCACCACCATCACTTTCATGTTATGATAAAGCATTGGAACTGAGTTTTATTTGGAAGCATTTAATGAGCTAGTCCAATAATTTCAAATTTCTCTCATTCTTTAACAAAAGTTTGGCTTCTGTTGGGAGAGGACTATTTTGTGTGATATTTAGCCCAAATTTTGGCCAGTAAAGCAAGCTATTTGTCATCTGCTTGCAAGTGAGCCCAATGCAATTCATCACTGTTCAGTATTGTTATGGAGGATTGGCTCAGGGTATTTTGTTTACTTGCACTGATATTTTGAGGAAAATGTCAGGTAGTTCTGCTCTACTTTCCTATGTGAGAAGCTCTATCTCATTTCCTTCACCAATTTCTTTTAGAAAATCACCATGATATTTGAAATTTGAGACCCATGGATCAAAGCATTTGTGATTAGCTTTGTTTCTTTCTTTACTGTATATCTTATATTCTACATTAAATTCAGTGTTTCTTTCTATCTTGGACTTGCTGAATTCCACTTGTTACTGGTTAGGATATAGATTAATTGGAATTCCATTCATTGCACATATATCAGGTAGATGGATAGATAGACAGACAGACAGATAGATAGACAGATAGGTAGGTAGGTAGATAGGTAGAAAGAAAAAATGGTGATACTCCGCTTCAAGTGCAAAACCTGTAACGTGAAAATAATAGATATTCTTACTATTACTTAGTAGATGGCTAGCAAATAAGATAGAATTCTAGCAACTATCATAATCATATATTGAGATATTCACAAGCTATCCATCTATGTATAAGACTAATGGTTTGCTTGATGCCAGTGGCTTCCAAAGAACACCATATTCATTATTTTGTACTGTGCTCTTTTTTGGGTATTGGTTCTAAATTTCCCATCTACTTTTTTCCCTTTTTAAATCTTTACAACCACATAATCTTTGGAATTTCTAGTTCTTGATGATAATAGTATAGTATTTGTAATTTTCTGATAAGTTATATAGAATTTTTCATTCAGAAAGAATCTTTGGGCAGAGTTAAGAAATATATTGTTTTCTTATGGTCAACTTTCACTCCTACTAAGAACCTAGCTTGTAACATATGTAAGAGAGGCAGAGCCAAGGAGGTGGAGTAAAGACAAAATTCGGTCTAAGCTTTTCCCCAAACTGCTCCTAATTTCTTTAAATAATGATTCTAAACACATTCTAAAGCATACGAAAAACCCAAAAGATGTATTACAACAATTTTTCCAGCTGAAGGCAACTTGGAAGATCAGAACAAAAGGTCTCTGACAAGAGTGCAACTCTGGCCTTTGCTCCAGACCTACCTCAGTCAAGCAGTCCTTTGAACAACAAGCAATACTTGGGGCTTCCAGACCTCTCAGCCCAGACACACACACACACACACACACACACACACACACACACACACACACAAAAAAAAAAAAAAAACTTGGAAAATCAACAGAAAAGGTCTGTGGAATGAGGGCAAAATCAAGCATTCAATCCAAGCACAGGACACTTCAACACAGCTATGGCTTCAGCCTTGGCCATGACTTGGCCCCAGCATCAGCAAAGAATGATCTCCAAATTAGCAGTGGTGCTAGTGGTATCTGGACCTCTCAACCTGAGGATTTCTCAACCTGAGGACACCAGGAAGTATTTGAAAAATCAGCTGAGAGGGTCTGTGACAGTAGTGGGAGCCTGGAATGCACTCCCAGCAAAGGGCACTCCTAACAATTCCAGGGAAGAAAAAAAAAAGTGCTTCTGGTCAAGTCCCTTTAAAGATCTCTAAAAACAGCTGTACAAAAGCCCTGAAGTATGAGACTGTGCATCCTCCACTTTAGAAACAGAACTTAACTTTGTTAACAGAGTTAAATAGGCTAGGAAAAGAAGCAGACAAAATAGCAGACAAATGTTTCTGGCAATTGAAAGTTACTGTGGTGACAAAATGATCAAAATACATGTTCAAAAGATGATAGCAAAATCAAAGATTCTACATTCAAAGAATTCAAGAAAAATAAAATTTGGTATTATTGATTCAACAATTCTGGAGAGCAATCTGGAACTATGCCCAAAGGACTATAAAACTATGCATAACTTTTGGCCCAGCAGTGCCATTACTGAGTCTGTATCCCAAGGAAATCATAAAAGGAGGAAAAGGACCCACTAGTGCAAAAATATTTGTAGCAACTTATTGTTTTAGAAAAGAATTGTAAAATAAATAGATTTTAGAAAAGAATTGTAAAATAAATAGATGTCCATCAATTGGGGAATGACAGAATAAGGTGAAGTATATAAAGGTAATGGAATATTATTGTTCAATAAAAAATGATGAACAAGTCTATTATAGAAAGGCCTGGAAGGATTTACATGAACTCATATTGAGAGAAGCAAGCAGAAGTGGGAATTGTATAGAATAACAGCAAGAATATGTGATGATCAGCTATGAAAGATTTGGTTATTCTTTTTTTTTATTAAAGCTTTTTATTTGTATAACATATGTATGGGTAGTTCCCCAGCATTGATCTTTACAAAGCTTTCCATTACAAATTTTACCCCCAGTACCCTCCCCTCCCCTAGATGGCAGGAAGTCCATTACATGTTAATAATGTTGAAATACTTGACAAATTGTGCGAGAAAAATTCTATCTACAAGAAAAAAAAAGAAAATCAGAGAAAGGAAACACAATTCAAGCAAACTTCAATAGAGAGCATGAAAATGTTATGTTGTGGTCCGTATTTCATATCCCTCTCTCTGGGTGTATATGGTTTTCTTCAGTGAACAATTGGAACTGGTTTGAGACAATTCTTTGTTCCAGAGAGCCATGTCCATCAGAATTGATCATCATGTAATATTGTTGTGGCCGTGTATAATGATCTCCTGGTTCTGCTTGTTTCACTCAGCATCAGTTCATGCAAGTCTCTCCAGGCCTCTCTGAAATCATCCTGCTGGTCGTTTCTTACAGAGCAATAGTATTCCATAACATTCATATACCATAACTGATTCAGCCACTCTCCAATTGATGGGCATCCCTTCAGTTTCCAGTTTCTAGCCACTAAAAAAAGGGCTGCCACAAACATTCTTGCACATGTGGGGCCCTTTCCCTCCTCTAAGATCTCTTTGGGATATAGGCCCAATAGAAACACTGCTGGGTCAAAGGGTATGCACAGTTTGATAACTTTTTTGAGCATAGCTCCAAATTACTCTCCAGAATGGTTGGATCTGTTCACAGTTCCACTAACAATGTATCAGTGTCCCAGTTTTCCCACATCCCCTCCAACATTCATCGTTATCTTTTCCTTTCATTTTAGCCAATCTGACAGGTATGTAGTGGTACCTCAGAGTTGTCTTAATTTGCATTTCTCTGATCAATAGTGATTTGGAGCAACTTTTCATATGACTACAGATGGTTTTAATTCATCATACCAAGATAAGATCTAAATGGGTTTATGATTTAGATACAAAGAGTGATATTGTAAGCAAATTAGAGGAATGTATTATAGTTTACCTCTCAGACCTATGGAGATGGAATAAATTTATGTCCAAAGAAGATCTGGAACTCCTAATTGAACACCAGATAGATAATTTTGATTATATTGTTAAAAAGTTTATGTACAAATAAAACTAATGCAGAAAAGATTAGGAGGGAAGCATCAAATTTGGAAATCATCTTTACATTTGATGGTTCTGATAAAGACCTCATTTCTAAAATATATAGAGAATTGTCTCTTATATATAAGAATTCAAGTCACTCTTCAATAGATAAGTGGTCAAGGGGTATGAACAGACAATTTTCAGAGATGAGATTTGGTTATTCTTAGTGCTTCAATGAATGAAAGCAATCCCAATAGACTTTGGACAGAAAATATCATCTGCACCCAGAAAAAGAACTAAGGAGATTGAATGTAAATCAATACATGCTATTTTCACTTCTTTTTTCTATTTATTACTAACTTACATTTTTTTTTCTTTTGTCTGAGGTTTCTATCCCAAAATGATTCATAAAATAATGTCTTAAATATATAAATTTTTAAAACAACTTTCATTATTATGGCAGTTAGAACAATTAGATATAGAGAGATATGACAGGTGTGAGTTAAATATGAAGGGATAATATTTTTTATTTTTAAAAATGAAATTAATTAAGGCATGAGAGAATAATACACTGGAAGAAAGGGTAAAGGGGAAGTGGAATGGTGCAAATTATCAGCCGCAAAGAAGAGACAAGCAAAATTTCCTACAGTGGAGGAGAAGATGAGGAGAAGAGGGTGAGTGAGTGAAGCTTACTTTTGTAAGAATTAACTCAAAGAAATAACATGCTCAAGGTGAGTTAGAAATCCACATTACTTATATGATGATCAATTCTGATGAATGTGGCATTTTTCAACAATGAAGTGTTTCAGGCCATTTCCAATGATCTTGTAATGAATAGAGCCATCTGCATCCAGAGGGAAGACTGTGGGGACTGAATGTGGATAACAACATAGTATTTTCACTCTTTTAGTAATTGTGTTTTTTTGCATTTTCTTTTCTTATTTATTTTGCTTTTTACTCTGATTATTTTGTACAGCATGATAATTGTGAAAATATATTTAGAAGCATTATATGTGTTTAATATATATTGCACCACTTGCCATTTAGGGGAGAGGTTGGAGGGAAGGGAGGGGAAAATTTGGAATACAATTTTGTGAGGGTGATTGTTGAAAATTATACATGAATGTGTTTTGAAAAAAAAAAGAAAAAAAAGAAATCTATCTTAACCTGCAGGAAAATAGGATGAGAACAGGATATGGGAAAGTGAGTAGGAAGATAAAAAAAGAGGGCACATTGGGGGAGGGAGTGGTCAGTAACAAAACACTTTTGAGAAAGGAAAGAATGAAAGAAAAGAAAGAATAAATGAGAGGAAATACAGTTATCAATAGTAATTGTAAGAGTATTTTTGAAGCAAGTTTCTCTGATAAGGCCTCATTTCTCAAACAGAGGAAATCGAGTCAAACAAAAAAGATCCATAACCAAATTGATAAATGATCAACAGATGTAATCTATACACAAGTCTATAAATTCATGCATATCCTTTGACCTAACAACACTACTAGGCATGAATATTTAAAAAATAACCTATATGTCCAAAAGATATTCATAGCAGTTTTCTTCTCAGGGCAAAAACAATGGAAATAAAGGGGATGCTCATCAATTGGAGAATGGCTCAAGAAAGTATGGTATGTATTTGTGATGGAATATTATTGATCTATGGAAAATGATGAGCAGGATGCTCTCAGGGGGGAAAAGACCTGGAAAGTTCTTCATGAACTCAAAGTGAAATGTATTGTATATAAAGTAATAGCAACATTCTGCAATGGCCAGAATGACTTTGCTATCTTCAACAGTACAATGATCTATGACTACTGTGAAGGACTTTGATGCAAAAGAATATTGTCTCTAATTTTCAGACGAAGAAATTAATTTTCAGACAAAGAAATTGAAACTATTTCCGGTCACATGAAAAGGTGCTCCAAGTCACTATTGATCAGAGAAATGCAAATTAAGACAACTCTGAGATACCACTATACACCTGTCAGATTGACTAAAATGACACGAAATGATAATGATAACTGTTGGAGGGGATGTGGGAAAACTGGAACACTGATACATTGTTGGTGGAACTGTGAACGGATCCAACCATTCTGGAGAGCAATTTGGAGCTATGCTCAAAAAGTTATCAAACAGTGCATACCCTTTGACCCAGCAGTGTTTCTACTGGGCCTATATCCCAAAGAGATTTTAAAGGAGGGAAAGGGACCCACATGTGCAAAAATGTGTGTGGCAGCCCTTTTTGTAGTGGCAAGAAACTGGAAATTGAAAAGATGCCCATCAATTGGAGAATGGCTGAATAAATTATGGTATATGAATGTTATGGAATATTATTGTTCTGTAAGAAATGACCAACAGGAGGATTTCAGAGAGGATTGGAGAGACTTGCATGAACTGATGCTGAGTGAAATCAGCAGAACCAGGAGAACATTATACACAGCAACAAGACTATACGATGATCAATTTTGATGGACATGGTTCTCTTCAACAATGATGTGATTCAAACCAGTTCAAATTGTTCAGTGAAGAAAAGCCATATACACCCAGAGAGAGGCCTGTGGGAACTGAGA
>JAJPUD010035938.1:0-10084 GCA_023553655.1 Myrmecobius fasciatus | reverse complement strand
AAGTCTATCTTTGCTTTTACTTGGTCTGAGATCAGGATTGCTACCCCTGCTTTTTTTTGTTCACCTGAAGCATAATAGATTCTGCTCCAGCCTTTTACCTTCACCCTGTATGTATCTCTATGTTTTAGATGTGTTTCTTGTATACAACATATTGTTGGATTCTGGTTTTTAATCCAATCTGCTATCTGCTTCTGCTTTAAGGGAGAGTTCATTCCATTCACATTCACAGTTAAAATAACTAATTCTGTATTTCCTGCCATCTTATTTACCCTAGCTTATGCTTTTCTCTTTCTTATCCCCTTTCCCTCCTCCCTACTATTTTGCTTTTGAAAACCACTTCCCTCAAACAATCCTTCCCCTTTAGAGCCCCACCCACCCCCCTTTTCCCCCCTTTCCCTCCAGTTTCCTTATAAGTACGTCTATTATTCCCTCTGAGCAAAATCTGATGAGATGTAGATTAACCCAATTCTCATTCCCCTCCCTTTTCTCCCCTCAATCATTATAGGTTTTCTTTGCCTCTACATGTGATGTAATTTCCCTTATTTTACCTCCTTTTCCTCTTCTTCCAGTGTTATCCCTTTTCTACCTCTAATTTCTTTTTCAGTTTATCATATCATAAGATTCATAAAATCACAATAAACATATAATAATAATCATAAAATCACAGTAATCATGATAATAATCATAAAATCACAGTAATCATATCATAATCATAATGTAATAATCGATTCATAAAATCAACCCTCATTCTGTAAGTATCTATAACATAAATATAGTTCTCAAGAGTTATTTTTTCTTGTTACCTTTTTATGTTTCTCTTGTGTTCTGTGTTTGTAGATCAAATTTTTTGTTCAGTTCTGGTCTTTTCAGTAGAAATAGGTGAAATTCTCCTATATCATTGAATGACCATCTTCTTCCCTGGAAGATAATGCTCATTCTAGCTGGGTAACTTATTCTTGGCTGTAATCCAAGTTCCTTTGCCCTTCGGAATATCTGATTCCAGGCCCTTCGATCCTTCAAAGTAGAAGCTGCTAGGTCCTGTGTGATCCTAATTGTAGCTCCCCGATATTTAAATTGTTTCTTTCTGGCTTCTTGTAATATCTTTTCCTTGGTATGATAGTTCTGGAATTTAGCCACGATATTTCTGGGGGACTTAATTTTTGGGTTTCTTTCAGGAGGTGATCGGTGGATTGTTTCAAGGAGTATTTTGCCTTCTGGGTGTAAAATATCAGGGCAGTTTTCTTTTATGATTTCCTGGAATATAGTGTCCAGGTTCTTTTTTTCATCATGGCTTTCAGGAAGCCCTATAATCCTTAGATTGTCTCTCCTAGATCTATTTTCCAGGTCAGTTGTTTTTCCTAGGAGATATTTCATGTTTTTCTCTATCTTTTCATTTTTTTGTTTTTGTTCAACTGATTCTTGAAGTCTTGATGAGTCATTAATTTCCAATTGTTCGATTCTAATTTTTAATGTCTTATTTTCTTCAGTTACTGTATTTACTTCCTTTTGCAATTGACCAATTACATTTTTTTGTTCATTGCATTCTTTTTCCATTTTTTCTATTTTACTTTACAGTGATCTCATTTCGTTTCCCCATGTTTCTTCTAACTCTCTTTTAAGATTTTTTATGCAATCTTCAAAGAAAGCCTTGTGACATGGAGACCAATTTATGTCTCTCTTTGGGGCTTTTTCTGGAGTTGCTTTACCTTTAGGGGCCTCAGGATTTGAGGTCTGTTCTTCACTCTCTCCATAAAAGTTGTCTATGGTGAGAGCTCTTTTTGGTTTTTTATTCATTTTTTTTTAAAGGTGTGAGGTCTGTTCAGGGTAAAGGTGGGACAGCTGCTTTAATTTGCCCTGGGGCAGTTCTGCTGATTGAGTTATTTCAGGAACTGGGCAGTTCTGCTGATTGAATTAAGTCAGGGGCTGGGCAGCTCCGCTGATTGAATTATTTCTGGTGCTTATCAGACCTGTTGTTTGATTGATTGCTTTAAGGTGCTGTGTAATGGCAGCTAGTTACCATGCTCATCAGGGGTTCAGTGGTTCACAATCTATCCCCTTCAAAAGGCAGACCCCCCAAACCACCTGCCCACAATCAGGACAAATTGTTCCAAGAGGCCTGCAGAAGACTCCCAGGTGTGTGAAAAGCACAACGCTCCCACTCCTGTTCTGACTCCTGTTCCAGCTCCCTGCTCCAGCTCCCTGCCCCGGTCTCCCCGCGCTGCAGTCCGGGCTCAGCAGGCCACCCCCTGCCCCATCAAAACAGACCTGCCTTGAGGTTCCTCCAGAGTATCTTCTTCTAGAATCGTGTTGTTCTCTGGATATTGTGGACCCTTCTGCTTCAGAATCAGTCTAGAGGCTTCATATTTTGTTGGTTTGAGGGGAGGTTAGAGGAGGTTACAGAGAATCCTGTCTGATCTCCGCCACCATGGCTCCACCCCCGGAAGGAACTCTGGACAAGCTAATTTTAGAAAGGCCTAGAAAGATTTACATGAACTGATGCTGAGTGAAATAAGCAGAACCGGGAATACATTGTACACTGACAGCAAGATTGTGTGATGATCAAGTATGAAGGACTTGGTTTTTCTCAATGCTTCAGTGATCCAAGGTAATCCCAATAAACTTTGGCTAGTAAATTCCATCTTCATGCAGAAAAAGAATTATGGAGATTGAATGTAAATTAACACATGCTATGTTCACATCTTTTTTTTTTCTTTCATGGTTTTTCCCTTTTGTTCTGAGTTTTCTCTCCCAACATGATTCATAAAGAAATGTGTTTTTAAAAAATTAATATACATGTATAACCAGAAAAAAGAGGAAAAGTCAAGAAACATTGATACATACATACATACTCTGTGTGTGTATGCGTGTGTGTGTGTGTGTGTGTATGTGTGTGTGTGTGTAATTCAATAGGTAAGAATTTTGAAAAGAATACCTCTTTGGCAACAGTGTTGACAGATTGGAGAGGAATAAATACTGGTGGCAGAGTGATCAGGGAGGAAGATAGAACAATAATAAAACAATGTGAGCAGAGGGGACGGAATGGATATAAGCAAAAATTTAAAAGTGGAATTGGCAGGATGAAGAAGCTAGCTGATTCAGTGGATAGAATACTAGTCTGGAGTTAGAAAGACAAATTCAAATCAGACTTCAGAGACTAGCTGTGTGACCCCAGGCAAGTCACTTAATTCTGGTTGCCTTGGTTTTCTCACCTATAAAATGACCTAGAGAAGAAAATGGCAAATCATTCTTCTATCTCTACCAAAAGAACCCCAAATGGGTTCATAAAGACTCAGTCATCACTGAAAACAACTGAACATCAACAATGAACTGGCATGATTTGCCACTTATTCAATGTGGAATTGGAAAAGGAAATAAATGAGTCAAGGAAGCTAGGGAGTAGGTTGATGGTAAGGTCACCATCAGAGATAGGGCAGTGAAGAACTTCAAGACTGGTGAAGATTGAGGTAGAAGCAGGACATTCATTAGCACTTGGAAATGTAGGAGAGATCTAATGGGGGAAGTATAGATATGGAGTCACCTGGGCTAGTCAATTTACCTCATTTCCTCTTCTGTGAAATGGGGATAATAATACTTTCTATCTTCCAGGAATGTTGTGAGGATCAGATGAGATAATAATTGTAAAGCACTTAGGACAGTGCCTGGTACATAGAAAGCATTATTTAAATGTTAACTATTCCTTTTTTCTCCCTGTTTTTGCACTTCATTTTATTTAAATTTTGTTTAAATTCTTAATGTTTAATATTTTTCCTAATTACATATAAAATAGTTTTCAACATTAATTTTAAAAATACATTTATTTTATGTTATATTTCTAAAATGATATTTGTATTTAATTTTCTCTTTCTTCTATATGTCTTCCTAATATAATTTCATCCCTCACTCCACTCCCAGGATATGTCCTCAAGTCTTTGTTTTAATTTTTTATAATAATAGCTTTTTATTTTTCAAAATATATGCAAAGATAGTTTTCAATATTCACCCCTGCAAAACCTTGTGTTTCAAATTTTTTTCCCTTTCTCCCTATTTCCTCCTCGCCTCTAGACAGTGAGCAATCAAATCAGTTAAACATGTGCAATTCTTCTAAACATATTTCTACAGGTATGATGTTGCACAAGAAAAGCCGGAAGAAAAAGAAACAAAATGAGAAAGATCAAAAAAAGCAAGCAAACAACAACAAAAGGTAAAGATACTATGTTGTGATTCATTCAGTTCCTGCAATCCTCTCTTTGAATGCAGATGGCTCTCTCCATCACAAGTCTATTGAAATTGGCCTGAATCACCTCACTGTTGAAAAGAGCCAAATCCATCACCATTGATCATCATGTAATCTTGTTGCTGTGAACAAGGTTCTCTTGGTTCTACTCACTTCACTTAGCATTAGTTCATTTAAGTATCTCCAGGCCTTTCTGAAATCATCTTGCTGACTTTTTTATACAACGATATTCTATTACATAACTTATTCAGCCATTCCCCAACTTATGGTCACCCACTCATCAATATTCATTTTTGTAAGATTTAGAATTCCAAATTTTTCTCCTTCCCTTCCTCCTCCTCAAGACAGCAAGCAAGTTGAAATACATTATATATGTATCATGTTAAAAAAATACTTCCACATTAGTCATGTTGTAAAAGAAGAGTCAGAACAAAAGGGAAAAACCACAAGAAAGAAAAAAAGAAAAAAGCAAAGTGAAAATAGTAAGCTTCGATTTACATTCAGATTTCATAGTTCTTTCCCTGGATGTGGATGGCATTTTACATTATTAGTCTTTGGAAATTGTCTTGAGTCATTGTATTGCTGAGAAAACTAGCTATTCACTTTATTCTTATTATGTAATAGATATAAAGAAATTATTTAAATGTAGAGTTGATAAGAAACACAAATGATGGAGACAGCCTGCTGCAAATGAAAGTACTCAAAAGAGTAAAAATTTTATTTGTCACTGTTCATAGATTCAAAGAACTTAAGAGTTGGAAGATATGCCAAATATCAACTGTCATTTCTTCCAACCTGTACCTGAACATTCTTATCCAACATCCCTGACAGACAAAACTTTTATTAAGAATTAAAAAGTTTTTTAAAAATATTTTTCCCTGAGCAGACAATTTTCAGAAGAAGAAATTGAAACTATTTCTAGTCATATGAAAAGATGCTCCAAATCACTATTGATCAGAGAAATGCAAATTGAGACAACTCTGAGATACCGCTACACATCTGTCAGATTGGCTAAAATGACAGGAAAAGATAATGACGAATGTTGAAGGGGATGTGGGAAAACTGGGACACTGATACATTGTTGGTGGAACTGTGAACGGATCCAACCATTCTGGAGAGCAATCTGGAACTATGCTCAAAAAGTTATCAAATTGTGGATACCCTTTGACCCAGCAGTGTTTCTATTGGGCTTATATCCCAAAGAGATCTTAGAGGAGGGAAAGGGACCCAACATGTGCAAGAATGTTTGTGGCAGCCCTTTTTGTAGTGGCTAGAAACTGGGAACTGAGTAAACGCCCATCAGTTAGAGAGTGGCTGAGTAAATTATGGTATATGAATGTTAGGAATATTATTGTTCGGTGAGAAACAACCAGCAGGACGATTTCAGAGAGGCCTGGAGAGACTTGCGTGAACTGATGCTGAGTGAAATCAGCAGAACCAGGAGATCATTATACATGGCAACAAGACTATTTCTAGTCATATGAAAAGATGCTCCAAATCACTATTGATCAGAGAAATGCAAATTAAGACCACTCTGAGATACCACTACACATCTGTCAGATTGGCTAAAATGATAGGAAAAGATAATGACGAATGTTGGAGGGGATGTGGGAAAACTGGGACACTGATATATTGTTGGTGGAACTGTGAACGGATCCAACCATTCTGGAGAGCAATCTGGAACTGATGAGGGGACTGGAGGGAAAATTTGTAATGGAAAGCTTTGTAAGGGTCAATGTTGAAGAACTACCCATATGTATGTTATGCAAATAAAAAGCTTTAATTTAAAAAAAAAGAGAGAGAAAGGAAAGAAAAAAAAAAGAATTTTTGCCTTGGCCAAGACACAAGAAAAGTTCCTTCACATCTGGATAAGAAGAAGACATTGGAACACTGGCATCTGCATGAAAATGAATAATATGAAAGAAGCCTTGAAAACAGACTGGTATAGAAGGATGATTTCAGAGAGGCCTGGAGAGACTTACATGAACTGATGCTGAGTGAAATGAGCAGAACCAGGAGATCATTATACATGGCAACAACAGTACTATATGACGATCAATTCTGATGGACATGACTCTCTTCAACAATGAAATGTTTCAAACCACCTCCAATTGTTCACCGAAGAAAGCCATATACACCCAGGGAGAGGGATGTGAAATGTGGACCACAACATAACATTTTCATGCTCTCGATTGATGTTTGCTTGCATTGGGTTTCCTTTCTCTGTTTTTTTTTTCTTGTAGATATGATTTTTCTTGCATAACAATGATAAGCGTGGAAATTTGTATACATATATTCAACTTGTCAAGTATTTTAACATAATTAACATGTAGTGGACTTCCTGCCATCTAGGGGAGGGGAGGGGACTAGGTGGAAAATTTGTAACGGAAATCTTTGTAAGGGTCAATGTTGAAGAATTACCCATACATATGTTTTGCAAATAAAAAGTTTTAATAAAAAAATCAAATCAAATCAAAAAAAGAAGAAAATAAACTGGTATAAACTCTTGTAGGGCTATATTTTTTTAAATGAAATTTTATTTGTATCTTTTTTTGGTATCCACTGTAGCTAAGACCCTTCATAATAATAGTGAATAGTAAAGCATATTCTTCAACCAAACTTTTCTCACTCATACCATATATGGGGGAAGGGGTAGCAGAAAAGAACATAGCATACTGAGCATGTACAATCTTCTCACTTTTCCCACATAACCTTGACACTAGTCTCTTTCCTTTCCTTCTTATTTATGGAGAACAGGGGACAGCAAGTGTGCCAGTGTGACTGGAGCATAGAGTACATAAAAGGAGTAATATATAGTCAGCCTGGAAAGAAAGGCTGGAGCAAGGTGATGAGGCACTATTTAGGAGCTGAAAAACTGTATAATTATCCTATATGCATATAGGTATGTATGTGTATGTGTTTATATGAATGAATGAATGAATGAATGAAAAAACCACTTAGTAAGCATTTTCTGTGTGCCAAGTTCTATGCTGAATGCTAGAAATACAAATAGACACAATGAGGCCTTCTCTGCTCTTAAGGAAGACATACTCTAATTATGGTATATAAAAGAAAGTTCATTGACACATCAGATGGAAAGTCCCAGAAGTCCCAATAGATTTAGTAGCAGGATGGATGGCAAGACCCAGGATCCATAGATTACATCAGTGTCAGAGGTGACATACAATTTATTTCCAATCAGTATTTCCATACCATTCTTATAAATCAACTTTATATTTGTCTGTGTGTGAGAGAAAGAGAGTGAGAAAGAAAGAGAAAGAGAAACAGAGACAGAGAGATGATTTTTCTATTGTGTGTGTGTGTGTGTGTGTGTGTGTGTGTGTATAATGCTTTTTTGCTTTTTGCTTGCCTGGATAGGCAAACAGGCTTTAGAATTTATCAATCCTATTAATACCCCAAAAGATCTTTCAGTATATTAGTACCTTACCATTGGAATAGTATTTTAACATTTTAAGTTAATATTTCTACACTAAAATTAATTTCCTGGGTTTTTAAAAAATTCTAACAGTAACTAAGAGAATCATAAGGTTGAAATTAATCATAATTTATTTTGAAAATTATTTCCTCACATAGTGTGTTTTCCAAATATGAAAATAAATAGCTTATTTCTATTTCTTGATCAATCAACAGCATTTTATTATCTACTACATATCAGGTCCCATTCTAGGTGCTGTAGTCATAAAATTCAAGGCTTTTTTTCAGTCTTTTCCATTTGTAGTCTATTTTGCATCAAATTATATCTGTTTTTTCAATTAATTTTCCATGAAAAAAGAGAAACTCTAGTAGCTAAGCTCTTCTCCATCTTTTTATTTTACAAAATTCTACACTTAACAAATATCAGTAATGTTCCCTGACTTTTAGCTGGAAAACAGAGGGTAGAGAATGAGAAAAGAAACAAGCAGATTGGTAAAGGAAAATTAGAACTGAAAAACCCATAGGAACTACCTTGACAAACCTTGTCCCAAAAGTAATTTTTATATTTGTCAGAAAATCTGCAGAAGTCATGTTTGAACAACATAGGAGAGGAGAAGAAATAAAATAAATGGACAGTTGTATCAGCAAATACTGAGATTATGTTATTTTTCCTGGCAGTTTTAAGCAACTTAACCAGTTCAACCAATCAAAAACTGAGCTGCTGCTGCTACTTCTATTGAACAACTTCAAGTATGGAATAGGACATAGAAGCTGCCTGGCAGATATCTCAAAAATACAGGGAAATTAGACTCACTCACAAGATGAAGACCCTCATTTCTTTTCCTCAAGTACTAGAGGAAGGTGAAAGTCTTCTTTCTTTCTCTGCCTCCCACCCCATATTCTCTGGAATCATGGCAAAGTAGATAGAAAGATGACCTAAAAACAAGGAAGCCTTAGTTAAAGTATGGTCTCTGACATATTCTGACTGTGTGATACAGGGCAAATCACTTACTCTAGACAATTGAAACTCTAAGTTGCAGAGATGATGATCTGTATTGTTTGGGGGAAATCCCTCATCTCACCTAGGAGTTTCTTATACCAATGAAATCTCAAGAATTTTCCTATCCCTAACAGACCTTCTATCTTCAAACATAATAACTGCCACCATTACCTCCATAGTCCATCGAGAGTCCTGGGATTATCTTAACCTTCCTGACCTGACTAGAAAGGAAACCTCTTCTTCTCTCAAATTCTACATATGTGTGAGTATACAAGTAACATAAGGATTTTGGAACTGTTCTGAAGCTTTTGCTTCAAGCCCAAAATGTAAAAGGTTGAACAGTTAGGTATCGATGACCTGTCATCTTATTGAATGAATCAGAAATGGGATTTATTTCTATTATTCTGTATATGTAAATTTATACTAATTTCTCAAGTTTACTATCCAGTCTATTTAATAGGAAAAGTATGAGGATAAAATGATATGTTTGTGACAACATTTTGAAAAGGTAAAAAATATTTGATGAATGTAATAGAGGGTTATTATTATATGCTATTACTACAACTACTGAGAAAAGAGAAGTCCATGCATTCTTTTTTTTCAGAGTATATGTTACTAACATAAACAAAACTTTGTGTATGATATTATGGTGATTTAGGACATATAGATAGATGATATAGATGATGGATATTGGTAGGAGGTAAAATTGAATTCCCTGGTCTAATAAAAATTTCCATAAGGTTTGAGCTAACTTTCATTATCTTACCTGTTTATTAGCAAAGTAAATTGTTTTGAGACCAATTTTGTAGGAAACTTTTACAAATGACATGAGCTGGAAAAGAATAGATCAGAGCCACAGGACCACATCAAATGTATCTAGAGAAAGGGAGACATTTATTTTTTTTCCTTTGCAGCTTTTATCTGTGAATTCTACTAATCAAAGAGTATTTTCCTCTTTGATTTGTCAATGTTATTCCCTTTGATTTTTGTCAAGCCATTTTGTCATCAATTTTTCCATTTTTTTCTTTCACATTGTCTCCTTTCATAAGTTCCAAGAGATCTTTGATAAAGTGTTTGTCTTTGATCTAAAAGAAATGGTCAAATGATCATTCTTTTTAAATATCTATTCAGTGAAAAAACCCTGAGAATTAAAGGTTTTTGTGGTCTTTCTGTTTCCAGAAACTCTGAGACAGAGACACTGAGTTAATAGGGGTGTCAAGAAGAGACTCCAGAAACACTTCTGCTCCCTGTATTCTTGTTCCATCTACTAAGTCATGCTGCCCCCTTCAGGCAGTAAGTAATATAGGTTAGGTATTAGATCAAAGGATAATATAAAGCTAGAAGAAATCTCAGGGAAAACCTAGTCCAAAAGGAGTCTCTCTCTCTCTCTCTCTCTCTCTCTCTCTCTCTCTCTC
>JAJPUD010035935.1:0-10086 GCA_023553655.1 Myrmecobius fasciatus | reverse complement strand
GCATCAAATTGGGAAATCATCTTTACATTTAATGGTTCTGATAAAGGTCTCATTTCTAAAATATATAGAGAATTGTCTCATATTTATAAGAATTCCAGCCACTCTTCAATAGATAAGTGATCAAGGGATATGAACAGACAATTTTCAGATGATGAAATTAAAACCATCTCTAGTCATATGAAAAGTTGCTCCAAATCACTATTGATCAGAGAAATGCAAATTAAGACAACTCTGAGGTACCACTACACACCTGTCAGATTGGCTAAAATGACAGGAAGAGATAACGATGAATGTTGGAGTGTATGTGGGAAAACTGGGACACTAATACATTGTTGGTGGAACTGTGAACGGATCCAGCCATTCTGGAGACCAATTTGGAGCTATGCTCAAAAAGTTATCAAACTGTGCATACCCTTTGACCCAGCAGTTTCTACTGGGCCTATATCCCAAAGAGATCTTAGAGGAGGGAAAGGCACCCACATGTGCAAGAATGTTTGTGGCAGCCCTTTTTGTGGTGGCTAGAAACTGGAAACTGAATGGATGCCCATCAATTGGAGAGTGGCTGAATAAATTGTGGTTTATGAATGTTATGTAATATTATTGTTCTGTAAGAAACGACCAGCAGGACGATTTCAGAGAGGCCTGGAGAGACTTGCATGAACTGATGCTGAGTGAAATGAGCAGAACCAGGAGATCATTATACAAGGCAACAACAATACTATATGATGATCAATTCTGATGGACATGGCTCTCTGCAGCAAAGAATTGTCTCAAACCAGTTCCAATTGTTCACTGAAGAAAACCATATATACCCAGAGAGAGGGATATGAAATATGGACCACAACATAACATTTTCATGCTCTTTATTGATATTTGCTTGCATTGTGTTGCCTTTCCCTGATTTTCTTTTTTTTTCTTGTAGATAGGATTTTTCTTGCATAACTTGTCAAGTATTTTAACATTATTAACATGTTGTGGACTTCCTGCCATCTAGGGGAATGGAGGGGACTGGGGGTAAAATTTGTAATGGAAAGCTTTGTAAAGATCAATACTGGGGAACTACTCATACATATGTTATACAAATAAAAAGCTTTAATAAAAAAACTTTTTATTTGCAAAACATATGTATGCAAAACATCTTCAACATTAACCCTTACAAAGTTTTCTGTTACAAAAATTTCCCCCCATTACCCACTCCTCCTCTAGATGGCAGGATATCCACTACATGTTAATTATGTTAAAATACTTGACAAATCGAATATATGTTTACATATTTCCACACATCATTTTTGTTCAAGAAATTTGTATCTACAAGAAAGAAAAATCAGAGAAAGGAAACACAATGCAAGCAAACATCAATAGAGAGCATGAAAATATTATGTTGTGGTCCACATTTCATATCCCTCTCTCTGGGTGTATATGGTTTTCTTCACTGAACAATTGGAACTGGTTTGAAACATTTCATTGTTGAAGAGAGCCATGTCCATCAGAATTGATCATCATATAGTATTGTTGTTGCCGTGTATAATGATCTCCTGGTTCTGCTCATTTCACGCAGCATCAGTTCATGCAAGTCTCTGCAGGCCTCTCTGAAATCGTCCTGCTGGTCATTTCTTACAGAACAATAATATTCCATAGCATTCATATACCATAATTTATTGAGCCACTCTACAATTGATGGGCATCCCTTCAGTTTCCAGTTTCTAGCCACTACAAAAAGGGCTGCCACAAACATTCTTGCACATGTCATTTAATCCCTGTCTCAGTTTTCTCTTCTGTTAAATGATAACTTCTATCTATCTTAGTTTCTTCACCTATTAAAATAAGGATAATAATAGCCCTTACTTCTTAGAGTTTTGAGGATAGATGAGGGGTGACCTGAACACCTTAAAGCATAATATGAGTGCTAGCTATAATTGGTGTGGAGAGGGAAGAAATCCATGAGAAAAGCTGCATCAACCATTAATCAACCAATTTAATCATAAACTACTTAGCTCCAGGTACTGGCTAGTCACTAGGACACAAATAAAAAAAATGATGAAGAGACATATGTACATAGGAGTAACAAATATACATACCTAACAAACATACACACTTTGGATGTGTGAACTTAGGCAAGTCATTTATCCTCTCAGTGCTCTAAACATGCCATGTTAGCTGTCTGAAACACTTCCTATTATCATTCAAACTACATTAACATGCATTTGGGAAATTTGCAATCAAATGAATGAAAATATAAGAAAACATAATGTATAGCCTATTGGGATTTTAATGTATGGTTTAGTAGCCCTCATTTTTATGACTTTGATACCATTGTTCTAGACCAAGGGTCCTTGAATTTTTTTCCACTCACAACTCCTTTTTGTCCAATAAAATTTTATATGACCCCAGTTATATAGGTATATAAAATGGGTACACAAGTCAAAGATTTACTAAAAATAAATAATCATTTTTCAATCCTCACATTCAGCTATGAAATTCCATGTGAGGTCATATATCACAGTTTAAAAGGTAGGCTGTAATTTGCAGAGGATTTCTCAATCTGCATTTGTAGATGGAATTTTCTCACCTGTGAGTTTACTATACTTCCAAAATCCCATTATCTAGTCCCTATCCACAAATCTCATAAACTTTCATTTGTGTGTGTTTATGAGTTCAAACTAATTTTTTTTAATCTTCCTGGCATCCTTTTTCCCCTCTGAACCTTGCTTTGGCTTCAGATTCTTGTCTTTGTGTATTACCATGGATTCCAGTTACGCCCTCTTGTTGCCTGTACTCATCCAGGAAAATGACATGCCTCCTTTTGCTTTTTATTCACACTCTGTATCTGTACAAACCATAACCTTCCTCCTTCACTATTTATATAAAGTGTCCCTTGAGTCTAACTCTTGAATTAAGAAGGCCCCCTCAGTCTTTCATGTCTCTACTCTGGATATATCTTATACCCTATAAAACTACAATTTCATCCAGTCTATAATTTATAACCTTCCTTGGTCAGAAATGGCTTAACTTTATTGAAATTTCACATCATAACCTCTCAAAAATATAAAGGGGAGAAGGAAAGTCTAATTTTGTCTTCATATCCTCAATACTTAGTAGAGTGCCTACCACACAGAAGAGACTTTCAGAAATACTTTTTGAAAGAATGATTACTTTACTTAATTGCATATTATCTTGTATATCTTGGTGACGTGCAAGTTATATAAAACTGTATAATTCTCAAAAGACATGATGACCTCTTAATTGTGGTTATCCCACTCAGCAACTAGCCAGTAATATTAATTGGGGAATCACTTCATAATATGTTTGAATTGACTTCACTTTTTAAGATTAAAGGGACCATTCCTATTTGAGAGGATCCCTCAAAAAATGGCAACGTCTTATTTTCATAGCCCAATAGGTTGTTTCATTAAGACCAGGTACTCATACAAAATGGAGGCAGCTCAGATGTTCTCTATCTTCTCACTTACTTTTCCTTTAGCTTGTCTGTTAATGATTTATGTTTATTTTTCCATTTTACAGGTCATGCTCCATGGTGAGATAATTATTACCACTATAATCACAGTTGTTAGTGACTTTCCTTGTTCCAACCAACCACTAACATAGCTTTTCTAAAGATCTCTTTGTCAACAAAATTTGTCACAAGACCCAGCTCCTTCTGGGCTTTTTGTATTCTTAACATAGAGTATTATCTTACTGTTTTGTATTTGTCTTCAGGGACCAGTCATCATTATCTCTTTATACATGCCCTAAAAGGCCACCACTTCTTCTGTGTAGGAACGCTGAACACTTTATAATGACTAAATATCAAATAAAAATAAAACTTCAATAATATATTCAATTTTTAAGAATTGTGAAAATGAAAGATTAGATTAGCACAATGAGCTCTTAATGCAAAGCATTTCTAAGATCTCGCACCAGCATTTGTCTCAGGCACTGTGCAAATATTTTTTAAAATTAATATTATTATATTTTATCCTTACAACATCCTTTTTAAGGAGGAACTAAAGTCATTCTTATTTTACAATTGACGAATCTAAGGCTAAGGTTAAGAAACTTGTATATGGTCACACACTTAGTAAATATGTAAGGCTAGATTTGAATGTAGCTCTTCAGGATTGCACCCTCAGCACTTGATCTATTGTCTCACCTGACTATTTATTCAAAAGATTTAAGGAAATTTTATACCCTGCAATAATTTTAGAATAGAAATGTAATTGACAGCTTTCATTTCTTATTTTCCTAAGAAGGGAAGATTTTTAAATGATTCATTTCAAAGGTTTTACTAATGTAAGATTTAGGAATTAGCACCTGAAAGTGATGAATTTATTTTTTATTTTATCTCCTTTCACTTGCCTACCCTTTGATGGAGGTGCTAATGAGCAATGAAATGACCAAAAGTCAAGCAAAGTGAGAAGAGAAAGGGGCATAGATTTTACAAAATGGAATAATCATCCTTGAATAATTAAGAGTTATCTGACATGACTGCCTACTAACTGAAAGCTCTACAGAAGCAAAGTAAAAAAGACAAAAAGTACTATGAATTTCCATAATTTCATTGCTCACATGACTATATATTCTTTTAAAAAAGATTCACCCCCTTCACTGTTGTGTAGATTGATAAACAAAAAAAGATGCTTGTATAGTACTGTTTGTGTGTACATATCTGCCCACACATATCTAAATTAGTAAAATCTCATTTCCCTAAAATGTAAAGTGTTGATAAAGGATATAAAGAGGCAATTCTCAAAAAAAGAAAAGCAAGCCATCAATATCCATATTGATATTGGATCCATATCCAATGGAAAACGACTCCAAATTGAGAAGAGTAAGTATTAAAAATCATGAAGTTCCTTGATTTACAAATCATAATGGCAAAATTGACAAAAAAGAAAATGACAATAACTGGAGAGTATGTGGGTGAACAGATACAGTAATAAAATGTTGGTGATGCATGAATTAGGCCAACTCTACAAAAATTTGAAATTATTACCCAAATGTCATTAATATGTGCATATCCTAAGATTGAACTATACCAGTACCAGATACACAAACAAAAACAACAATAAAAAGAAGAGCAAGAACAATAGCAAGAAGAATAAGGAAAAGGATAAGAAGACCAGGAAAAAAGGAAAAGGAAGAGAAGGAGGACAAGGAGGAGGAAGAGGAGGACAAGGAGGTGGAGGAGGAGAAGAGATTAAAAGGAGAAAAGAGGAAGATAAAAGGAAAGAGGAAAGAAGACCAAAAAATGAGACAAAAGTCATTTAGAAAATATGAATGCTCTCTCTTGATAAATATGGAATAATTTACATCATTAACTAAATAAATTAGAGAAAATTCCAAGCATTTTCATTTAAAATGGGTATTTTGGAATATATATTTACAATTGGAGCAAGAAATATTTGTCTCCCCACTCCAACCCTCGTCCTGTACCAGGATATCTAACAGCAAAGCAAAAGATATCCCAGCATTCCAGATAGTCTTTCAGAAATTTATTACTATTTGAGATAAAGCCTCCTCAAAAGAAGTTCAGTAGATTAAGAATTCAGGTGAGTTTAAAGCACAATTGAAATATCAGATAAAAACACTGTGGCAACACAATGATTCTAAATAACTGAAAGCAAAGAAGGAAAAAAGAAAGACATGTGAATGAGCTAAAAAGGAAGCTAACCCTATTAAATAAGAATCATCTTTTGAAAACAAGCAAAGTCTGGCAGCCCAACCAAATAAGTTGCCCACTAGAGATACAGCAACTAAAAGGATATGAATGAAGTATATATGTTGAAAAATGTCTATGACCTGCACTATCAGGAATTTACATTATCTAACTCTTCCAAATGGAAAGGAAAAAAAAAATTCTCGATCGAATGTTTTTAAAGTTTGACTTCGTCTGAGATCATTGATTACTAGCTTTACTTTTTTCCCTAATAAATTCTACTTCTGATCCTTGTCATTGTGTTTCTGTATATATTTTATTTCCTATATCTGCTAACCTTCTACTTTAATTCTACTATGTAACTTTTCTGCCTATTAACCTACCCATAGCCATGCATCTCTCTCATTTTCTCCACCCATTCTTTCCCTTGGTCTTTATTCCATTCTCATTAATCTGCGTACCTTATTCCACTTCCAATAATGTAAACATCCTTCTGTACCCCGTTTTATGTTATGCCATCTTTTCCCTCCCTATTTATCCTTTTCTTATTAATCTACATACCTGGATTTATAGGGGTGGACTCAAGATGGTGGAGAACAGACACAACTCTCTGTGACCTCTTACCTTCTCTCAAACCAATAGCAGATTAAGCCTCTAAACTGATTTTGAAGTCAAAGAATCCACAAATATTTGGAGTACAACACAACTTCTAGAAGAAGTTACCTTGGAAGAACTTCAGAACAGGTCTTTTTCAATTGGGCAGGGGAAAGGGAGGGAGGGGTGGTCTGCCAAACCCAGACAGCAGCACAGGGAGACAAGGGAAGGGAACTGTAAAACAGAGTCAGAGCATTGTGCCTTTCCCACCCCTGGGGGTCTTCTGGTGGCCTCTTGGGCCAATCTGTCCTGATTGTAAGCAAATGGTTTGGCAGATCTGCCTTTTGTGGCAGTTAGATTGTGAATCACTGAAACCATGAAGGGCCTGGACCTAGCTGCTATTGCCCAGCACCAGAAAGTAATCAATCAATCAACAGAAATGCCCAGTATTGGAAATCAATCAATCAATCAGCAGAACTGCCCAGCAGCTGAAATCAATCAATCAGCAGAACTGCCCCAGGGCAAATTTAAGCAGCTGTCCCTCCTTTGCCTTGGACAAACTTCTAGCCTTAAAAAGATGAACAAAAAAACCAAAAAGAACTCTCACCATAGACAGCTTTTATGGAGAGAGAGAACAGACCTCAAATCCTGAGGTCCCTAAAGGTAAAGCAAATCCAGAAAAAAGAGAGAGACATAAGCTGGACCCCATGTCACAAGGCTTTCTTTGAAGATTGCATAAAGGATCTTAAAAGAGAGTCAAAAGAAATATGGAGAAATGAAATGAGATACTTTTTTAAATGGAAAAAAATGGAAAAAGAATGCAATGAACAAAAAAAATTAATTGGCCAATTGCAAAGGGAGCTAAAAATGATAACTGAAGAAAATAATACATTAAAAATTATAATTGAACAAATGGAAGTGAATGACTCAACAAGACTTCAAGAGTCAGTCAAACAAAAACAAAAAAAATGAAAAAATAGAAGAAAATGTGAAATATCTCCTAGGAAAAACAACTGACCTGGAAAATAGATCTAGGAGAAACAATTTAAGGATTATAGAACTTCTTCAAAGTCATGATTGATTTGATTATAAAAGGAAAGAGGAAAATCAAATTGTTAGTCTCAAAAATGAAAAGGGAGAATTTTCTACGAATGAAGAGGAAACTAGAGCAACTTTATGCCAATAAATTTGATAACCTAAGTGAAGTGGAGGAATATCTATATGTAGATTTACCAGATTAACAGAAGAGGAAATAAATTAGTTAAATAGTCCCATTTTAGAAAAAGAAACAGAAAAAGTCATTATTCAACTCCCTAAGAAAAAATCCCCAGGACCAGATGGATTTACTTGTGAATTCTCCCAAACATTTAAAGAACAATTAACTCCAATACTATATAAACTATTTGGAAAAATAGGGAACAAAAGACTCCTACCAAATTCCTTTTATGACACAGACATGGTACTGATACCTAAACCAGAAAGGACGAAAACAGAGAAAGAAAACTATAGACCAATCTCCCTAATGAATATTCATGCAAAATATTAGCAAAAAGATTACAGAAAATCATCTCCAGGATAATACACCATGGCCAAGTAGGATTTATACCCAAAATGCAGGGATGGTTCAATATTAGGAAAACTATTAGCATAAATGACTATATCAATAACCAAATTAACAAAAATCATGATTATTTCAATAGATGCAGAAAAAATATTTGATAAAATCCAATATCTATTCCTATTAAAAAGACTAGAGAATATATGAATAAATTGATTTTTCCTTAAAAGAGTCAGTAGCATCTATTTAAAAACAACAGCTAGCATCATATGTAATGGTGACAAACTAGAACCATTCCAAATAAGATCAGTGATGAAACAAGGTTGCCCACTATCACCATTACTACTAATATTATATTAGAAATGCTAGCTTTGGCAATAAGAGAAGAAAAAGAGATTACAGAATTAGAGTAGGTCGTGAGGAAACCAAAATATCACTCTTTGCAAATGATATGATGGTATACTCACAGAACCCTAGAGACTCAAATAAAAAGCTATTAGAAATAATCCACAACTTTAGCAAAGTTGCAGGATACAAAATAAATCCACATAAATCATCAGCATTTTTTATGCATCACTAACAAAATCTAAAAGCACGAGACACAAAGAAAAATTCCATTTAAAGTAACTGTCAATAGTATAAAATATTTGGGAATATATCTGCCAACGGAAAGTTAGGAACTATATAAGCAAAACTACAAAACACTTTCCACACAAATAAAGTCATATCTAAACAACTGAAAAAATATCAAGTGCTCTTGGATAAGTTGAGCTAATATAATGCAGATGATAATACTACTTCAACTAATTTATTTATTTAATGCTATACCAATCCAACTCCCAAAAAAATTATTTAACTGAACTACAAAAATAACAAAAAAATTATCTAGAAGAACAAAAGGTCAAGAATTTCAAGAGAATTAATGGGGGAAAAAAGCAAATGAATGTAGTCTAGCTGTGACAGATCTAAAACTATATTATAAAGCAGCGGTCATCAAAACCATTTGGTACTGGCTAAGAGACAGAGTAGTTATCAGTAGAATAGGTTAGGTTCACAGGAATAAATAGTCAATGACTATAGTAATCTAGTGTTTGATAAACTCAAAGACCCCAGCTTTTGGGATAAGAAATCACTATTTGACAAAAACTGCTGGGAAAAATTGGAAACTTGTATGGAAGAAACTAGGCATTGACCCACATGTAATATCTTAAACCAAGATACAGTGGAAATGGATTCATGATCTAGACATAAAGAATAATATTATAAACAAATTAGAACATAGGATAGTTTACCTTACAGATCTGTGGAGGAGGAAGGAAATTGTGACCAAAGAAGTACTAGAGATCATTATTAATCACAAAATAGATAATTTTGATTATATCAAGTTAAAAAGTTTTTATACAAACAAAACTAATGCAGACAAGATTAGAAGGGAAGAAATAAACTGAGAAAACTTTTTTTTACATTCAAAGGTTCTGATAAAGGCCTCATTTCTAAAATATATAGAGAATTATCTCAAATTTATAAGAATTCAAGCCATTTTCTAATTGATAAATGGTCAAAGAATATGAAAAGACAATTTTCAGATGAAGAAATTGAAACTATTTATAGTCATATGAAAAGGTGGTCCAAATCACTATTGATCACAGAAATGCAAATTAAGACAACTCTGAGATACCATTATATACCTCTCAGATTGGCTAAGATGACAGGAAAGGAAAATGACAAATGTTGGAAGGGATGTGGGAAAACTGGTACACTGATACATTGTTGGTGGTACTGTGAATGGATCCAACCATTATGGAAAGCAATTTGGAACATGTTCAAAAAATTATCAAACTGTGCATACCCTTTGACCCAGCAGTGTTTCTACTGGGCCTATATTCCAAAGAGATCTTAAAGAAGAAAAGGGACTGACATGTGCAAAAATGTTGTGGCAGCCCTTTTTTTAGTGGCAAGAAACTGGAAACTGAATGCATACCCATCAATTGGAGAATGGATGGATAAATTATGTCATATGAACATTATGGAATGTTATTTGTTCTGTACGTTATTGTTATTGTTCTGTAAGAAATGACCATCAGGATGATTTCAGAGAGACCTGGAGAGCTTTGTATGAACTGATGCTAAGTGAAATGAACAGAAGCAGGAGATCATTATACACAGTAACAACAAGACTATATGATGATCAATTTTGATGGACATGGTTTTCTTCAACAATGAAGTGATTTAAACCAGTTCCTATTGTTCAGCAATGAAGAAAGCCATCTACACCCAG
>JAJPUD010035933.1:0-10086 GCA_023553655.1 Myrmecobius fasciatus | reverse complement strand
GATGATGGTGGAAGTCCTGTAATAAATTATATTGTTGAGAAAAAAGATACTAGGAAAGATGCTTGGGGTGTTGTCTCTGCAGGAAGCAGTAAGACTAAACTAAAGGTCCCTCATCTACAAAAAGGAACTGAATATATTTTCCGTGTTCGAGCAGAGAATAAGATGGGTGTTGGTCCACCTCTCGACTCCACACCTACTGTAGCTAAACATAAGTTCAATCCCCCCTCTCCACCTGGCAAACCAGTGGTTACTGACATTACTGAAAATGCTGCAACAGTTTCTTGGACCTTACCGAAATCTGATGGTGGCAGTCCAATAACTGGCTATTATGTGGAACGTCGAGAAATGACTGGTAAATGGGTGAGAGTCAACAAAACACCTGTAGCTGACTTAAAGTTTAGAGTGACTGGACTCTATGAAGGAAATACATATGAATTTAGAGTTTTTGCAGAAAATCTTGCAGGTCTAAGCAATCCATCTCCAAGTTCTGATCCAATAAAAGCTTGTCGACCCATCAAACCACCTGGACCACCCATTAATCCAAAACTGAAGGACAAGACCAAAGAAACTGCTGATTTAGTTTGGACAAAGCCCCTTAGTGATGGTGGAAGTCCTATTTTAGGCTATGTTGTGGAATGTCAGAAACCAGGCACTGCACAATGGAATAGGATCAATAAAGATGAACTCATTAGGCAATGTGCCTACAGAGTACCTGGACTAATTGAAGGAAATGAATACAGATTCCGAATTAAGGCTGCTAACATTGTGGGAGAGGGAGAGCCACGAGAACTAGCAGAATCTGTGATTGCAAAAGACATTCTCCATCCTCCAGAAGTAGAACTTGATGTGACTTGTCGCGATATCATTACTGTTAGAGTAGGCCAAACTATCCGCATTCTGGCTAGAGTCAAAGGCAGACCTGAACCAGATATAACTTGGTCCAAGGAGGGCAAAGTACTTGTCCGAGAAAAGCGGGTTGACTTAATTCAAGATTTACCTCGTGTTGAGTTACAAATTAAAGAAGCTGTTAGAAGTGATCATGGCAAGTACATCATTTCAGCTAAGAATAGCAGTGGGCATGCTCAAGGTTCAGCTATTGTCAATGTTCTTGATAGACCTGGACCTTGTCAGAATTTGAGAATAACTAGTGTCACCAAAGAGAATTGCACAGTTTCCTGGGAAAATCCTCTAGATAATGGAGGTTCAGAAATTACTAATTTTATAGTAGAATGTCGTAAGCCAAATCAGAAAGGGTGGTCAATTGTTGCTTCAGATGTTACTAGGCGATTAATTAAAGCCAATCTCTTGGCCAACAATGAATATTACTTCCGTGTTTGTGCAGAAAATAAAGTGGGTGTTGGGCCAACCATTGAAACTAAAACTCCCATCCTGGCTATTAACCCCATTGATAGACCAGGTGAACCTGAAAACCTCCATATTGCAGAAAAGGGAAAAACATTTGTCTTCCTGAAGTGGAGAAGACCAGATTATGATGGTGGTAGTCCCAATTTGTCTTATCATGTTGAAAGAAGGCTAAAGGGTTCTGCTGACTGGGAAAGAGTACACAAAGGAAGCATTAAGGACACTCATTACATGGTTGACAAATGTGTTGAGAACCAGATTTATGAGTTCAGAGTTCAGACAAAGAATGAGGGTGGTGAAAGTGACTGGGTAAGGACAGAGGAAGTTGTTGTGAAGGAAGATTTGCAGAAACCGGTACTTGAGCTGAAAATGAGTGGAGTGCTTACTGTCAAAGCAGGAGACACTATTAAGCTTGAGGCAGCGGTTAGAGGCAAACCATTCCCAGAAGTTTCATGGACCAAGGATAAAGATGCTACAGATCTAACCAGATCTCCAAGAGCCAAAATTGATACAAGTGCAGAGTCATCTAAATTTACCCTCACAAAAGCAAAGCGAAGTGATGGTGGTAAATACGTGATTACAGCAACAAATACAGCTGGCAGCTTTGTAGCATATGCAATGGTAAATGTTTTGGACAAACCTGGTCCAGTGAGAAATCTGAAGATCTCTGATGTGTCAAGTGACAGGTGCACAATTCGTTGGGACCCACCAGAAGATGATGGTGGCTGTGAAATACAAAATTATATTTTGGAAAAATGTGAAAGCAAGCGTATGGTTTGGTCTACATATTCTGCTAATGTCCTCACTCCCAATGCAACAGTGACTCGTCTCATTGAAGGAAATGAATATATTTTTAGAGTTCGGGCAGAGAATAAGATAGGCACTGGTCCACCAATAGAGAGTAAACCAGTCATTGCTAAAACTAAATTTGACAGACCTGGTCGCCCTGATCCCCCAGAAGTCACTAAAGTCAGCAAAGAAGAAATGACTGTAGTATGGAATCCACCAGAATATGATGGTGGAAAGTCTATCACAGGATATATTCTGGAGAAAAAAGAAAAGCATTCAGCTCGATGGGTTCCTGTTACCAAGAGTGCCATACCTGAAAGACGTATGAAAGTTCAAAATCTCCTTCCAGGACATGAATATCAGTTCCGTGTCAAGGCAGAAAATGAAATTGGAATTGGTGAACCGAGCTTGCCATCAAAACCAGTAGTGGCAAAAGACCCAATAGGTATTATGATCTTTATTTCTTATTAAAATACAGTCAACTCTCTTAATTTGGAGACAGGCATGATTAGGGTAAATTAAGTCTATAACAAACAACAAAGACAAATTCAACCAATCTTTTCTCAGTAATTTCAATAGAGAAACCAATCTTTTGACAGAACTGCTAACAAATGACAAATTTGGTGATTTTATTTCCTTTGTCCTGTCTGCTTGCTCACTAAAAAAAAAAAAAAAAAAAAAAAAAAAAAAAAAAAAAAAAAAAAAAACCTACAGAGCACTGCAGAAAAAGAGAAAAAGGCAAAATGAGTAATATTTCTTTGTATAATTGAGAGTTGACTATACAGTATTTACATTAACTCTTCCTTTATAGTAGTCACTTATTATTGTAATATTACTTATTACATAGTTACAACATTTATTTTACAATGTACTTTCAGAGCCACCTGGTCCACCAACCAATCTCAAGGTGGTTGATACTACAAGAAACTCCATTACTCTTGGATGGGGAAAGCCAGTTTATGATGGTGGTGCACCAATAATTGGATATGTTGTGGAAATGAGACCTAAAATCGCAGATGCATCTCCTGATGAAGGCTGGAAAAGATGCAATGCAGCTGCACAACTTATTCGTAAAGAATTCACAGTTACAAGTCTGGATGAAAACCAAGAATATGAGTTCAGGGTTTGTGCACAAAACCAAGTTGGCATTGGACGGCCTGCTGAATTAAAAGATGCTATTAAACCTAAAGAAATACTTGGTAATGCCTTATTTTACTTATGCACTTATTTCTGTTTCATTTATGTTATAAATCCTCACATTTCCACATTCCAGAAAGTGAATTAACCATCTCAACATATTTTCCAGAACCCCCCGAGATTGATTTGGATGCTAGTATGAGAAAATTGGTTGTCGTCAGAGCAGGATGCCCAATTCGACTATTTGCCATTGTGAGAGGGCGACCTGCCCCCAAAGTCACTTGGCGGAGAGTGGGTATTGATAATGTTGTCAGAAAAGGACAAGTTGATTTGGTTGACACTATGGCCTTTCTGGTCATTCCTGATTCTACACGAGATGACTCGGGCAAATATTCCCTGACACTTGTTAATCCTGCAGGAGAAAAGGCTGTATTCGTAAATGTCAGAGTCCTCGGTAAGTTGCCAGAAAACATTTTCCTCTCCTTTCCAAAAGAATGCTTTAAAATTACTAAGGAAAAATAAAATAAAATAAAATTGCTGAGAATATAAAGGAGATACTATATTTTATGTGATTTTTTTTACAGATACTCCTGGACCTGTGTCTGATTTAAAAGCATCAGATGTCACTAAAACATCATGCCATATTTCTTGGACTCCTCCTGAAAATGATGGTGGAAGTCAAGTAACACACTATATTGTGGAGAAGCGGGAAGCTGAAAGAAAGACATGGGCAACAGTTACTCCAGAAGTTAAGAAAACTAGTTTCCAAGTAACCAATCTTGTCCCTGGAAATGAATATTTCTTCAGAGTAACTGCTGTCAATGAATATGGTCCTGGGGTGCCAACAGACATTCCCAAACCAGTGCTTGCATCTGATCCCCTAAGTAAGTATTATCTTTGTATCCCAATATCAATTCCAATTCCCAGTATATTAATTCTCTTTATGTAATGTAAGGATACCTTGAAACTCAGATACATTTAAGCTAAAAAAAAAAAAATACTAGTTTTACAGATGCCAAAACAGTGTAATTAATATCTAGATTCCTTATAATTAAGAACCATTTAAGTCTACCCTTTGTTGATTTCTTATATGCTTTTAAATGAAATTTAAATATTTTCCTCTAGTTCTCATATTATATACTATACTGAGATGCCATGAAGCAATTGATTCCACCTGGCATTAGTATGCCCTAATAAAGTACTTTGGCTAAGTTATCAAGGCATTTTCCTTATTTGTGTTTTTTTCTAGGTGAACCTGATCCACCAAGAAAGCTTGAAGTTACTGAAATGACAAAGAACAGTGCCACATTAGCCTGGTTACCTCCACTGCGTGATGGGGGTGCTAAGATCGATGGATATATTATCAGCTACCAGGAAGAAGAACAACCTGCAGATCGCTGGACAGAATATTCAGTTGTAAAAGATCTCAGCCTTGTTGTCACTGGCCTGAAAGAGGGAAAGAAATATAAATTTAGAGTAGTGGCCAGGAATGCTGTTGGAGTGAGTTTGCCCAGAGAAGCTGATGGTGTTTATGAAGCTAAAGAACAGCTATGTGAGCAGTCATTATTGCATTTACTAATTTCACCCCTTTCATATTTTAATTCAGTTTATAGATTATTATATATGATTATGGATCAGAGATAAGTATGTAAGCTTTATTTTTAGGGTTTGCTTTAATTGACTAGAATTTGCTTTTTCTCCCTTCTACATCTACCCTTCTCTCAACAACAGAAAGCAAAACCCTAGTAACAAATGTAAGCAGTCAAACAATGCACAATCTCACATTGGTCATGTCAAACTAGAAAGGAACTTGGAGGCCACCAATCCCAACCCCACTAATTACAGGTGAAGAAAGATCAAATTATTACTTCATGGCCACAGATTATTTAGTGATCAGTCCAGGATGATAATTAAGATCTTACTACTGGACAACTCACCTGTGTTTGACTTTTTCTGTCTCATTTTACACTTGAGGAAAATCAGGTGCAGAAACATTAAGTAATTTGTTTTAAGTCACACAAAGGCAGGGCAAGGAAGAGGATCCATGTCTCCTATATACACTATTATGCAAAATTTCTGTGTTTTCCACATTTCCACATTCCACATTCTATAGCATCCCCAGGGAAAAATAAGTACTCTTTACAACAAATTCATGTCTTTTCCCATTGTTTTGTAGTGCCACCCAAGATCCTAATGCCAGAACAAGTTACTATTAAAGCTGGAAAGAAACTCAGAATTGAAGCACATGTGTATGGAAAGCCTCAGCCAATCTGTACCTGGAAAAAAGGAGAAGAACCTGTTGTCACATCTAGTCGCCTGGCAGTGCACAAAGCAGATGCTTCCTCAGTTCTGATCTTGAAAGATATTACTAGAAAAGACAGTGGCTATTATAATCTCACTGCAGAAAACAGTTCTGGGTCAGATACTCAGAAAATCAAAGTTGTGGTCATGGGTGAGTTAAGCTTTTGCTGAAAACAATATAACTATCAAGATCAAAATTCTTTCTTCCTCCTACCTTCATGTTTTTACATGCCTGTCTTGTATTTCTGCAGATGCACCAGGACCACCTCAGCCTCCATTTGACATATCTGAGATAGATGCTGATGCCTGTTCCCTGTCATGGCATATCCCTCTTGAGGATGGTGGTAGTAACATTACCAATTATGTGGTGGAGAAGTGTGATGTAAGCCAAGGCAATTGGGTCACAGCTCTGGCCTCTGTCACCAAAACTTCTTGCAGAGTTGGAAAACTTATCCCTGGGCAAGAGTATATCTTCCGGGTCCGTGCTGAAAATCGATTTGGCATTTCAGAGCCACTCCAGTCTCCTAAAATGCTTGCTAAGTTCCCATTTGGTAGGTTTTTTTTCCTTTGGGGAGGAACGATAAACTGTTCTGTGCTTCCATTCTAATAGTAAAGCAAGGACTAATATGGATCATCTCTTCATCTCCAGATGTTCCTAGTGAACCAAAGAATGCGCGAGTTACAAAAGTCAACAAGGACTGTATTTTTGTGAAATGGGATAGGCCAGATAGTGATGGCGGCAGCCCCATTACTGGTTATCTGATTGAACGTAAAGAAAGGAACAGCCTGCTCTGGGTGAAGGCCAATGATACTCTTGTCCGTTCTACTGAATATCCTTGTGCTGGTCTCGTAGAAGGTCTAGAATATTCATTCCGAATTTATGCTTTGAACAGAGCTGGAAGCAGCCTCCCTAGCAAACCGACAGAATATGTAACAGCTAGAATGCCTGTTGGTAAGTAAAATATTTCCTTGTTTTCTCTATTTTTAAATGTTGTGAATAAAAATTAAATCTTAGGTGTCTATTTCCAAATATTTCTAGTAGTCCCTGCACTTAGCATAGTAGGCTACCTACCACTTGCCTATTAAAGTATCTAAATACTTATTGACTGACTGACTAGTATTCCCTTGCTTTTACTTAGATTCAACGTTTTCCTTTTCTTGTTTTATGTAAACAGTGTACACTGCACAATATCAAACACACAGTAACAACCCACATTATTTGTTGAGTTCTTGATTATTCAAATATTTGCTATTTAGATCCTAACAAGATACTTAAAAGTTACACATAATGTACAGATAACAAAACTTGCAACATGCGGGCCAACAAAACTCAATGGTGTTGCCATTGAGAAATATTTTTAAAAAATAAGTGAAAATGCAACACAGCATACATAATGTTAATTTGTGATTTTCCAAGTCAGCAGAGCTTTCTGTTTCTACTTGAGTTTGACACCAATGATGTAAAAAGAAAATAATTTCCTGTGTTTCAAATGATATTTTCTATCTTTTCTAATTGTTCTGATTGTCTTTTGTTTTTTTAGATCCTCCTGGGAAACCTGAAGTTATTGATGTTTCCAAGAATAGTGTTTCCCTTATATGGGCTCGACCAAAGCATGATGGAGGCAGCAAAATCATTGGATACTTTGTTGAAGCTTGCAAACTCCCTGGAGATAAATGGGTACGATGCAATACTACACCTCACCAAATTCCTCAAGAAGAATATACAGCTACTGGTTTGGAAGAGAATGCTCAATATCAATTTAGAGCCATTGCCAAAACTGCTGTAAACATCAGCATGCCTTCTGAGCCTTCTGATCCAGTGACCATCCTAGCAGAAAATGGTGAGATTCCATTCCTGAAGATTATGTATATTATACGTATTTACCTACCCCTGTTATTATTAATATTAAGAATGTCATAGTTAGTTCATGTAGATTAAGTCCTTTTATTTTTTTTCCAGTTCCTCCAAGGATAGAACTGAGTGTGGCAATGAAATCTTTACTTACTGTGAAAGCTGGAACCAATGTTTGCCTAGATGCTAGTGTTTTTGGAAAACCCATGCCAACAATTTCATGGAAGAAAGATGGAACACCTATAAAACCATCCGACGTCATAAAAATGGCCACCAAACGGAATCTGTGCACTTTAGAACTGTTCTGTGTAAATAGAAAAGATTCGGGAGACTATACTATTACTGCTGAAAATGCAAGTGGTTCCAAATCAGCTACTATTAAGCTGAAAGTATTAGGTAATTCAATATTTATTAAGCCTTTAATACTGCACAAGCTTCTGGGATACAGTGGCAAAAATATAAGAATCCCTGCTTTACAGTCTATTGGGTGGAAGGCCATGTACAAGGATAAGCAATTTGAGAAGGGAAAAAAACATTCACAACTTGGGAAAATCAGAAATTTGACAGAAATAATGATCCACGAGCAGAACTTTGATGAAAGATAAGGATTCTGAGTCAGAGAGATGAAGAGGGACTGAATTCCAGGAACAGTGGAAGTCATATAAGATTAACTAAGGTGATGTCAATATTAGCCAAAAGATGGCCAAAGCATCATAAATTTTTTTAAAAATGATATTTGATAAAAACAAAAAGGTGTACAAATCTATCCCAGTTGCAGAATCAAAAAAAGTTAGAACTAGAAAGGACCTTGGTGCTCTAAATTTAGCCCAACTTCACCATTGTACAGACAAATTTAGTTGAGTTTCCCTGAGTCATACAATTAGTTTTTAGTGGGCAGAGTCAGAACCTAGGACCACTAGCTCAGTACTCTTGCTTTGATGCCATGGTGACTTTTAGAAGTGACAAAGATTTGATTGTACCTTCTTGTATCTTTCAGATAAACCTGGTCCTCCAGCATCTGTTAAAATCAATAGAATGTATTCAGATCGCGCAATGCTTTCTTGGGAGCCTCCTCTTGAAGATGGAGGCTCAGAAATTACTAACTACATTGTTGATAAGCGTGAAACAAGCAGACCTAATTGGGCACAAGTCTCTCCCAATGTTCCTATCACCAGTTGCAGTGTGGAGAAACTAATAGAAGGTCATGAATACCAGTTCCGTATTTGTGCTGAAAATAAATATGGTGTTGGAGATCCAATTTTCACTGAACCAGCAATTGCTAAGAATCCATATGGTAATAATACTTTTCCATGAATATTACTTTTCATTTAAGATACTTTAAAAATATGAAACTAATTTCTCAAATAAATCTTTACAGACCCACCTGGACGTTGTGATCCTCCTGTAATTAGCAACATAACAAAAGATCATATGACAGTAAGCTGGAAACCACCAGCAGATGATGGTGGTTCACCTATCACTGGCTATTTGCTGGAGAAGCGAGAAACCCAAGCATTGAATTGGACTAAGGTCAATAGGAAACCTGTTATAGAAAGAACTATTAAAGCAACAGGTCTTCAGGAAGGGACTGAGTATGAATTCCGTGTTACAGCTATAAATAAAGCTGGACCAGGCAAGCCTAGTGATGCCTCTAAAGCAGTATATGCTCAAGATCCTCAATGTAAGTTTCACAGGGAGAACAAGGCATTGTCTCTTTTGCTATAAATTATTTCAGGCATATAAAAAATATGTACTAATTGCTACTTCATCATTTTCTTTTTTGATCCTTAGACCCTCCTGGCCCACCAGCCTTCCCCAAAGTAATTGATACCACCCGAAGCTCCGTGAGTCTTTCTTGGGGTAAACCAGCATATGATGGTGGAAGTCCTATTATTGGTTATTTAGTTGAGGTGAAGAGAGCCAACTCTGATAACTGGGTGAGGTGCAACTTGCCAGAGAATCTAAAGAAAACACGTTTTGATGTTACTGGCCTAATGGAAAATACAGAATATCAATTCCGTGTGTATGCCGTCAATAAGATTGGTTACAGTGATCCCAGTGATGTACCAGACAAACATGTGCCCAAGGACATCTTAAGTAAGTGCTGACCTTTAAGATCTTGAAATATGCTTCAGTATTAAAAAACTATGAATTTGTTTTAAGAGAATTAATATGTTTGTCCTAATAAGAAAGACTTTTTAATTATAGAGAGCTCAGTCAATTGCTCTTTTCACAAATGTTTTCCTTCTATTTTCAACCAATTACTATATTCTTTGGTAATAACACTTTCTGTCATTTTAGTCTTCTTTTCCCAATCTTATATTTCCTCAACTAGTTTTCTTCTTTTTTTCAATAACTTAGTCTATCTTCCTGCCTGAAATAATTATAAAGATAAGCAGATTATAAGTTATAATTATAGGTAACTTACAGACTATTATTTTCATTAAAGTTGGTTGGGAAGAGAATCATTAAGACTAGGATAAGAACTGGAAATAAAATATCTATTTTCTTTGAATAAAAATTGGGGCAGTGAGCATATATAGGAAATAAGGAATAAATATTCCTGGAGACAAGGTGAATCGTAGAGCCACAAAAGAAAGCACTAAATATAGATTAATATGTCATATGAACTACTAAAAAAAAAA
>JAJPUD010035930.1:0-10087 GCA_023553655.1 Myrmecobius fasciatus | reverse complement strand
ACCTTCTGTCCCTATTTTCTCAAATACTTTGTGTAGTATTGGAATTAATTGTTCTTTGAATGTTTGGTAGAATTCACATGTAAATCCATCTGGCCCTGGAGATTTTTTCTTAGGAAGTTGGTTAATAGCTTGTTCTATTTCTTTTTCTGATATGGGGCTATTTAAATAATTTATATCCTCTTCTGTTAACCTGGGCAATCTATATTTTTGTAGATATTCCTCCATTTCATTTAGATTATCAAACTTACTGGCATAAAGTTGGGCAAAGTAATTCCTAATTATTGCTCTAATTTCCTCTTCATTGGAGGAAAGCTAGAGACAAGATTAGAAGGGAAACAATAAATTGGAAAATATTTTTACATTTAAAGGTTCTAATAAAGGCCTCATTTCTAAGATATATAGAAAGTTGACTCAAATTTATAAGAATTCAAGCCATTCTCTAATTGATAAATGGTCAAAAGATATGAACAGACAATTTTCATATAAAGAAATTAAAATTATTTCTAGTCATATGAAAAGGTGTTCTAAATCACTATGGATGAGAGAAATGCAAATTAAGACAACCCTGAGGTACCACTACATACCTCTCAGATTGGCTAAGATGACAGGAAAAGATAATGATGAATGTTGGAGGGGATGTGGGAAAACTGGGACACTTAATACATTGTTGATGAAATTGTGAACAGATCCAGCCATTCTGGAGAGCAATGTGGAACTATGCTCAAAAAGTTATCAAACTGTGCATACCCTTTGATTCAGCAGTGTTTCTACTTGTATCCCAAAGAGATCATAAAGGAGGGAAAGGGATCCACATGTGCAAAAATGTTTGTGGCAGCCCTTTTTGAGTGGCGAGAAACCGGAAACTGAGTAGATGCCCATCAGTTGGGAAATGACTGAATAAGTTATGGTATATAAATGTTATGGAATATTATTATTCTGTAAGAAACAATCAGCAGGATGATTTTAGAGAGGCCTGGAAAGACTTACATGAACTGATGCTAAATGAAATGAGCAGAACCAGGAGATCATTGTACCTGGCAACAACAAGATTATATAATGCTCAATTCTGATGGACATGATCGTTCCAACAATCAGATGATTAAGGCCAGTTCCAATGATCTTGTGATGAAGAGAGCCATCTACACCCAGAGAGAGAACTGTGGGAACTGAGTGTGGATCACAACATAGCATTTTTCACTCTTTTGGTTGTTGTTTACCTATATTTTGTTTTTTCTCATTTTGTTTCCTTTTTGATCTGATTTTTCTTGTGCAGCAAGATCGTTATATAAATGTGTATACATGCTAGATTTAACATATATTTTAACACATTTAATATATATTGGATTACTTGCCATCTAAGGAAGGGGGGGAAGATTTAGAACACAAGGTTTTGTAAGGGTCAATGTTGAAAAATTATGTTTGGAAAATAAAAAGCTTTAATAAAAATAATAATAATAAATAAAATTAAAAAGGGTGAATGTTGAAAATTATCCATGTATATATTTTGAAGATAAAAATTAAAATTAAGAAAATAATTGTGAATATTTGAGAATGCTATCTTTTTTGATTAAATAACTCATGTGTAGAATTCAATGTGTAGAATAAACATTGTTTAGTTAAAATCAGTGTATATTTTTTAAAAGAAACTTATAGCCATTGTTCATAATTAAGATTAAAAAAATATTCTCAACTATGAACTTCTTCTCACATGCTAGTTCTTAGGTAGTAATTTTATCCTCAAGGAACTGCCACAGAATAAATGAAAACAATTATGATATAATGCTGCTTAAATATAGGCAATAAAATAATTTGATTTGTGGTTTATTTTATCAGATATAGGATATAATTTGGGGCTTTAATATTTATTTTTTGTTCTTTGGATTTTTATTTATATTAATCACATATTTAGTAAAGAAATGTTACATTTCTATGAAAAAAAATAACAGTCTCCACAACCTCGTGTATCACATAAAAGGGCTCTATTGAAAGAGTATCTTCTTGTACCTCATTCATAGTACATGAGTATGTTTCTGCCATGGTGTCTTATCAGCCATCGTGATTCATTACCTTTTGCTCCCCTTCTAACTCCTGGCATCTGGATGGTGTGTCACTTGCTTACATAAAAATTTATAGACCATGTTTTTAGAGGACAGCATTTCTCCCTAAATGTCCCTCCATCCCTTACCAGGCAGCTGGGCCAAGATATTCAAATTACCAGGAATTATTTCCCCAAAACATCTGGAAAAGGGAAGCATACCCCACTTACTTCTTTCAGGGCAGACACCTGCAAGCAGAGAGATTGAAATAGATTTCTAGCATCTGCTACTCTACAGTAATATGGTGAAAGAGCAGAATTAAGATAATTTATATAACAATATTCTAAAGAAAAATAATTTTTTTAAGACTTGAGGGTGCTGATCAATGCCATGATTAACTAGAACCCTAAAGGACAATGATAAACCATGCTACCTCCTCAAGAGAGAGCAATGACAGACTTAAAATACAGAATAAAACATATATTTTAGGCACAACTTATTCTGCTTGATTATATATATTTCTTATAAGGACTTTGTTATTTTAACAAATGAGACTAGAGGAAGGTGGAAGTGGAAACACAAGGAATATAGAGTTGAAATAGCAAACAAAAGAAAGAAAAAAAATTCATTGAAAAAATATATATATAAAACTAAAGAAGAGAAACAAACAAACAAAAAAAAGCCCAAAAGAAATATAAGCAACCAGGACAACTTTGAAAACCACAGGTTGA
Source organism: Myrmecobius fasciatus (assembly GCA_023553655.1). Lineage (NCBI taxonomy): Eukaryota > Metazoa > Chordata > Mammalia > Dasyuromorphia > Myrmecobiidae > Myrmecobius > Myrmecobius fasciatus. The sequence goes on along the minus strand of JAJPUD010035930.1, from coordinate 7,320 downwards.
ACTTATTATTTACTTAAAAAAGAAAAGTGAGCTGTTTCATGTCCATGTTTTATTTCCAATCTTCTTTTTCTGTTTTACTGCGTATATTGAAATTCCCATTTAATATGGTGTTTCTTAAATTTAAAGTAAAAGTAAAATTTTAAGAAATAAAAACTAATGTGAGGTTTTCCTAATTACAAAATAGTAATTGATAGCAAATAGTAACATCCTTTTTATTTAGAAAACCAAGATATTGTTAGGTTTAGGGTGAATTTATCTTTAAATATAAGATGGTTCCCCCAGCCCTTTTCCAAGATGGCGGTAGCGGCTCTTTCTTGGCTCTCTGGGCAGCGGTGAATGGGGATATGAAAGAAGATGATGTCTCACAGACCCACCCCTCCAGAGCTCTCTGGACCCCCTACTTCCCTTCAAGTCACAGCCTGAGTCCAATCACACTCCAGGATGTTTCGTCGGATTCTAGATCGGCCTTGCACACTGGCCTTGCTTGTGGGTTCCCAGCTGGCTGTCATGATGTACCTGTCCCTTGGTGGTTTCCATAGCCTTGGTGCCCTATTTGGTGGAGACCCAGGCCCTACTTTCGATTATTCACGACCCCATGATGTCTATACCAACCTCAGCCGATTGCCTGGGGCCCCTCCTGTCCCAGGGTCTCGTATGGCTCCAGAGGCTTTGCCCTACTGCCCTGAGCACTCTCCCTTCCTAGTGGGTCCTGTGTCAGTGTCCTTTAACCCTGTGCCATCAATGGAACAGATTTTGGAGAGGAATCCTCGAGTAGAGCTAGGAGGCCGTTACCATCCAGGTGACTGTGAGCCTCGCTCTCGAACCGCCATCATTGTGCCACATCGAGCTAGGGAGCTCCATCTCCGGCTGCAGCATCAGCAGCTTGCCTATGGCATCTATGTCATTCACCAGGCTGGAAATGGAACATTTAACAGGGCAAAACTGCTGAATGTAGGGGTTTGGGAGGCCCTTCGTGATGAAGAGTGGGACTGCCTCTTTCTGCACGATGTGGATTTGCTACCTGAAAATGATCACAATCTTTATGTCTGTGACCCTGGAGGGCCCAGGCATGTTGCTGTTGCCATGAACAAATTTGGATATAGCCTCCCATACCCCCAGTACTTTGGGGGGCTCTCAGCTCTTACTCCAGATCAGTACCTGAAGAGGAATGGCTTCCCCAGTGAGTATTGGGGTTGGGGCGGAGAAGATGATGATATTGCCACCAGGGTTTGCCTTGCTGGGATGAAGATCTCCCGGCCGCCAATGTCCGTGGGACACTACAAAATGGTGAAGCACCATGGAGACAAGGGCAATGAAGAGAACCCCCACAGGTAGGGTCAGAGGGCTAGAGAAGCTGGCAGACACCCAGGTGTTGCTTCTGCCACCTCAGCTCTTCACTTGTGACCCTCAGGTTTGACCTCTTGATCCGGACACAGCGTTCATGGACATAGGATGGGATGAACTCACTCACCTACCGACTGCTGTCTCGAGAGCTGGGCCCGCTTTATACCAACATCACAGCAGACATTGGGGTTGATCCCCGCGGCCCCAGGCCACCCTCGGGTCCCAAATATCCACCTGGCTCATCTCAGGCCTTTCGCCAAGAAATGCTACAACGCCAGCCCCCAGCTCGGCCCGGTCCTCTGCCTGCTGCCAACCACACCGGTTCCCACTGACAATCCCTCTTCTCATTTGAGTTTAGAGGGAAGTGTCCTCTCCTAGTCCCCTTTCACTGCTGCCTAAGGGGGTTACCTCTGTTGTGCTGTGCTGGAGCTGGGCTCCTGCGGCCCTGGAAGGCCCTCCTTCTGAATCCCCCGAGATAGGGCACCTGACTGTGATTCATGGACGGTATTACACATAATCCTGACTCTCCACTTCTGTGGGAGTACCCTGCCACTAGGGTAGGAGTAGGCTTGGACCCTAGGGTTCTCCTATTCCCTCCCCACCCCCAAAAGAAGGCTCAGGTATGACCCTCCTCCCTGGGCCCCTGTGAATATTTATTTTATTTATGGCCCCTGGGGGAATGTGTCCCTTGGGAAGGGTGTGACCCCTCCCCTTCGGGATTATCTTCTGGGATTTCTCTCTCCCCACCAGATCTGTCTGGGAACCCTGGGATTTTTATATATTTTCTAATAAAGGACTCTGTTGTGTCTCTCTTAAAATAAATAAATAAATAAATATAAGATGGTTTATTTTGTTTTGGTTTTTTATTACCCTTGTATTATTTAGGATCATGAGTAATAGGTACTCAAGAAGTTTTGAAAAGATCTTATTGAAACCTTGCTTCAAGTACTAGGTTCAACAGCAGTAAGAAACATTGGGAATAATTGGTCCTCAGAATACAAAATAAAATGCAAACTTCTTAACCTACCATCCAAAACCCTTGTTTCAAAAGAACTTTCTAGCTTTATTGTATACAACTTCCCTTCAAAAATTCAATACTCTAGCCAAACCAGATTTATGCCTTCACCTCATTCTGCCCTCTCCTACCACTATCTAATCGTAAATGCAATTCCTCATGCCTATAACAGACTCCCCCTCCTCACAAAGGTCACTTACCCTGAGGAGTGAAACCCTGAATGACCTGCTTGATCTAGAGCCATGGTAGATCAAAAGCAGCCAAGAGGGCTACTCATTCATCAGGTATGCCTGATTTGGAAATGAACTTGGTAGAAGTGAATACATAGTATCAAGTATTAAAACTCATTCTCTCAGTGACCAAAGGATCTAAGAAAGACTGTGGTACTTTGGAGATGTGGTAGAAATGATCTTTGGGCTTCTGTGTGTGTATATATATGTATATCTATATCTATATATCTATATGTATATATATGTGTGTGTATGTATATCTATATATAAATATATATATATATAAAATAGAGTATAGTATATATTTATACATATTATATAGTGCATTTCTCTTTAGCAAAACTAACTGAATTGGTTGCTAGTTACTGGTGGCTAGCAGTAGAGGAAATATAATCAGACTCTCAAGCTGATAATGAAGTAGATACTTGAAAATCTCCAAAATATCCCTAGAATCCTGAAAGAAAGACATAGGCTGATTCTGGAAAGTAAGCCCAGAGAGTACTTGCTGTATATACATGCATACACACGCACACACACACACACATACACACACACATACATGGATATACATATATCGTAATGTTACATACATATATGCAGGAGGGAGAGAAAAGAGAAACAAAGGGAGGAGAGAGAAGGATGAGAAAAGAGAGGAAGAGAAGGAAGGGGAGAGTGAGAAAAAGAGAAAGAGATAGAGAGACAGAGAAGAGAAACTGAGAATGGTATTAGATCAGTTCTTAGTCATTTTTGTGTCATGGACTCATTTAACAGTCTGCTAAAGACTTATGGACATTTCTCAGAATGATTTTCTTAAATGCATAAAATAAAATACATAGAATTACAAGGGAAACTATATTGAAATACAGTTTTAGGAAAAAATAAATTTTTAAATCAAGTTCACAGACAGACTCAAGGTTAAGAATATCTGATTTAGATGATCTCTGAGGTCACTTTCAGTTCTAAATCCTATAATCTGGCATTTTCATCCATTGCAATTCTTCCTTTCTTTCAAGACCCAGCTCATGTGCTACCTCCTTCAAGAAAACTTCTTTGATACACTCAGATAATTCTTACCTCCTCTAATCTTTCATGATACTTGGTCCCCATTCTCAAAACTGTAATTTCACCCATTCCCCTGACCCCCTCCCCTTGCCTCTACCCTATCCAGCCATTCCCCCTCATGCAGATGAGAGTTATCTAGGACACTGAGAGACTGAGGGACTTGACAATGTTACACAACTAATGTATAAATGAAGTAGGCAACACTGAAACCCAGTTTTCCTGATTCTAGCCCTCTTTCCACTCCATCAGAATGATACTGACTCTCTAACAATCTCACAAGATTGTGAATTCCTTTAGGTCAGGGACTCTGTGCTGGCTTTTCTCTTTCTTTTTCTTTTTTTTTTCTATATCTTGTAATAATAGACACTTGGTAAATGCTTGTTTCATTTGGATTTGTTGAATGTTGCCTGGCAGTCAGCTAGAGGCTTGCTCTGACTGGAGAGTAGCTATATGAGCCTTCCAGGCCTTTTTGTATAAGCCATTAATGAGTCATACCTAGCTCCAGTCCAGCAGGCTGCCTCCATTGTCCTGATCTTAAGGGTGGAGCCCTGGGTGATCTCCCTGATCTGCCCTACCCAGGAGATGACTCTTCCTTCCTGAAGCAGAAACAAGCCTAATCCCAGTAGGGAATTTGGAATGGAGAGAAACAACCAACAGGTTACCTTCCCTCTGTCCTTCAAAGGAGGTGTTGTTTGGTCCTTCCCAAGGTCAGAGGGGAAATGGAGCTCCCTATGAATAGGGCTGTGTTTTCCTTTGCAGACAGCATTGTTAGTGCAAGTTTCCACACTGAAGTAAATTCCTCAGTCTACCAAGGGCAAAAATCCCCTGTGATTGCTCATCCCTGAGATTCCCAGTTTGCAGATGCCAGGAACTGAACCAGACAAAAATGACAAAAATGATTTATATCAAATTTACAAGAAAGGGATTCCGGACAAGCCACCCAGTCTGATGCAGACATTGTCCGCTTTTCTTTTTGGAATGAAAGAGCAAAGACAACTACTCCTCTAGGGGGGAAAAAAAGCTGAGAATTCTGACTCTAAGTGCAGAGAGAACAATGCAAGCAGGGAGAAAACATGGGATCATTATTATTTTACAATGATGTCATTTCCCAATACCATTCCTCCCAGTAGAACCATGTGTGCTTACAAAGAAATACAACCAGAAAGTCTGATGGTACATGACTAGTTGCCTACTTTCAATCTATTCTCTCTCTACCAAGAAGAGGGAGAGAGGTTTCACTGGGAGTCATGACATTGACCTAGTTTTGGATGTTTTTAGTCTTTTTCTTATGATTCATTGTGGTTGTTTTGTATACTCTTTTCATGGTTTTTTCTTGTTTTACACTGAATCAGATAATACAAGTCTGTATGTATCTATTCAGGGGGTAATAATGTAGCCAGAGGCTATGGAGAGAATATTAGAACTGGAAGCAGGAAAACTTGAGTTCAAATCCAGGCTCACTTAATAGCTATGTGATTCTGGACAAGTCATCTAACTTCTGACTGCTTTAGTTTCCTCATTTGTAAAAGAGGTAATAAGAATAAGAACACTTCCTTCCAGGTTGTTGTGAGGATAAAATTAAAAAATACTTTATAAAGTATTTTATAAACCTTAAAGCTCTATATAAATACTCATTGTTATTAATTATTATTCACAAGTTTCTGAATTTATTCATATTTGAGATGTGAGACTTTCCATTTTCTTATATGCCTTTAAATGTCCCCATTCAAAAAGAAGGAAAAATTTCTAAGCAAATCTGTCTCTAGACCAACTAAGCACTTCATCCTAAAATGACCCTAAACATAACATTTATACCCAATAAAGAACCTAACAGCCAATTCCCAAACATACAAAAATATCTGTAGTAGCTCTTTATGTGGTGGCAAAAATTGGAAATTGAAGGGATGTCCATTAGTTATAGAATGACTGAAAAATTTGTGGCATAGGGTTGTGATGGAATATTTTTATGCTATAAGAAATGACAAGCAGGATATTTCCTGAAAATCTGGAAAAAATTTATATGAATTGATGCAAAGTGAATTGACCAGAACCAGGAGACCATTGTACATGGTAATAGTAATATTGTATGATGATCAATTGTAAATAACTTAGCTACTCTCAGAAACACAATGATCCAAAGCAATTCTAAAGGACTTAAAATGAAAAATGCTACTTACCGCCAGATAAAGAACTGATGGAATCTGAATGATTACACATGTATAATTTGCCTTAAATTGCTTGACTTCTCAAAGGGGAGAGAAGGAAAAAGAGAGAAGCTGAAAATAAATTTTTTGCAAACATTTTTACATGTAATAGGAAAAAAATTCTCAAAAAAAAACCCTTCAAAACAAAACAAAACAAACAAACAAACAAACAAAAAAAAAAAAAAACAATGCTATCTATTCTCCTAAACGAAGTCCATCAAGAAGGGCCAGAAAAAAAGAGGCAATGGGAAATATTAAAATTCCAGAATAGAGTATGACTACAGTTATTTCATTCTTATTCCATGAATATAAATGTCAAAGTTGGCATAGTTCCTGATGTATAATTTTACTTGTGGTCATAGGATCTCAGGATCCTAGATTTAGACCTAGAAGACAGCATAAAGTTCATCTAAGCCTGACTCCTCCAATTTATGGATTAAGGAAATGAAGTGGTCCAGAGAGGTAAAGTTACACAGGTAAATAGCAAGACTGATATTTTATTTCACATAACTCTCCTTCTTTAGCTCTCTATTCCAGAAAACCTAGTCTGTTAGCTATTCTTCATATATGACCTTACATCTCCTACCTTTGTCCAAATGGTCCCCCATGTCTGGAATCAATTCTCTCTTCTTCTTACCTCACAGACTCTCTAGTTTTTTTTTTTTTCAGATTCCAGCTCAGGTATTATCTTTTAAATAAGGCCTTCTCTGATTCCCCAGTTATGAACATTCACTCCATTAAATGAAATGGCTTTGTATCAATTTGTCTACACTTGTGTTTCTTTAACTTATGTACCAGAAAATGCTGAGATTCTTGCACTTTTTCTAATTGAATGGAAAGATATTGTTTGAGGAAGGAAGAGAGAGTATTGGGAGTAAAATCTATGTCATGGAAAATTATTGAAGATTTTCATTTTTACTGCATCTTAAAAGCTTTTTTATGCTACTTCTTGTTGATGAAACAACATCCAAGTGAAATTGGCAAACCATTCTCCCTCTCTGAAGCTCAGTTTCTTCCGCTGTAAAATAAGGCCAATTGGATTTCATAATTTCTAAGATGTTTGGAATCCAGTGTCCTATGATTTATAATTCTATGAGCAGCTCTTCTGAACCACAGCAAAGAATGGAAATCTAAATTAGTTTATCCTCCCTTATCCTCCCTTTGTTGACTTCACTAGAAATATGACAGGAGGGAAAGGAAAAGTACTTGGCTCACTTCAAACTGGAGCAAGTATCTGTTTCTACCCTGAGCAGATGTAATTGGTAGCAGGGCTTGGCTCTTGGACTAAGACTATACCAATTTCCTCTGATTTATATAACAAAAAAGGAAAAGGAAGAAGAGGAGGAGGAAGAGGAGGAAAAAGAAGAAAGAAGAGGAAGAAGAAGAAGAAGAAGAAGAAGAAGAAGAAGAAGAAGAAGAAGAAGAAGAAGAAGAAGAAGAAGAAGAAGAAGAAGAAGAAGAAGAA
>JAJPUD010035929.1:0-10089 GCA_023553655.1 Myrmecobius fasciatus | reverse complement strand
GGAAGAATGATGGGAGGCTTGGGACTCTCGGGAAAGAGTCTGTAGACCGCTGTCCCTCTGGGGGAGATGTCACCATGTATGAAAATGGGGGGCCAGCCCCCACTTTGTTCTTCCAGTGTTTTAGGGGGCTTTAGAAGCTGGCCCGCCCGCTTAGAGAAGCTCAATCTTGGATCTGCCCCTGAGGTCTTGGGCAAACAACCTCCCTTTCCAGAGCTTCTGCTTCTCTGTGCAATGAGGGAGATAATCTGGACTGATTCGAAGGTCCATCAATGTTGTAAGATCACTCCCAGGCCTGTTCTAAAGTCCGGGTGGAAGAATTCTCTCAGCTTTGATATTCTGTGTTCAAAGGGGGCAGTGAATAGAGAGAGGGGCCTGGAATCAGGGAGAGCTGAGTTCAAATCCAGCCTCAGACACTAGTGTGATTCTGGGAAAGTCACATTATCACTGTCTGCCTCAGTAATGTAAAATGGATAAAACAATAGCTCCCACTTCCCATATGAGGACCTCAGGAAAAGCATAATAGGTTTTAAATTTTCCCTCCCTTCTTCCCTGTCAGGTCCTTCCAACCCAACATTATATATTCTAAAGTTTTCCTGTGTTCTAACTTTCTCCCAGCTCTGACATCCTATGCTCTCAGGCCCTTCCAACTTTTCTAATAGCTGCCATTTTTATAGTGATTTAAGTTTGCAAAGCATTTTACATCTATTTTTTCACTTAATCCCCATAACAACCCTAGAAAGGTAGATACCATTATTATCTCATTTAACAGATAGGGAAACTAAGGCAGAGAGCGTTAGATTGGCTTTCCCTAGGACACAGAAATAGGATTTCAATTCAGGACTTCCTGGCCCCACTCTACCCACGAGTCTCTCATCTGCCGGATCCTTCCTACTTTAACATTTTGTAATTGAATGGACATCCATGTCCTCTTCACCTCCCCAGGGTCTCAAGGCCAAGAGCTCAATTCAAGACATAATTGGACACCAAGGAAAAATTCCAGTATGGAGCTTCTCCTTGTTTCCCAAGACTTCCTTGACAGCTGAGTCCCTGGCCTAGAGTTGGAAAAAGAGACAGAGCTCCTATAATTCCTCCCCAGTGTGACTTGTCTGCATGTTCAAGATCGTGACTTTTGACTGAAGGTCTTAGGGACACAGTGTTCCGTTCAGTACCATGTTCTAGGAAGAACTTACTCATTTTGGAGAAGGAAATGGCAAACTGCTTGAGGGTTTCAGTTAAAGGAATTGGAGGGTTATTAGCTTTGTTTTTGTTGTTGCTGTTTTTTCTTGTTTTAGGGAGGTGATGCCATAAAAATAAATTGGATTTAAGGGAGGGAGGGCTGTGCAAGGTCACCTGCCTCGTTTTCCCCTCCATAGTCATCCAGGTCCAGTGGCGAGATATAGCTCAGGACAACTAGAGATGATCACTTGTTAGCTTGGAGAAGGGGAAGAGGGAGGGTGTAGTCTTTAAATATTCAAGTGGCTATCAGGAGAAAGAGGGATTAGACTTGTGCCATTTGATCCCAGAGGGTAAAAACAAAGCAATGGGGAGGGCAGGTAGTGAAGGAAACAGCTTTTAACTAATAGAAGTGGGGATGAACTCGGACCACTGGACTCAAGGTCTGATGCTCTATGCAGCGCCTCAGTCCAGTTTTACCTTAAACCCCAATTTCTCTTAAAATTTGATGTGATTTATAAACATTTGATGCACAATGGCTTGATATCATCTATTCATTTTTATCAGAATCAAGGCTCACCAGCATCCTCCCTTTCTATTTACTCACTAGGTGCCCCCATCTCTCCTTGACTTTCTTAAGGATGGATCTGACTTAAGAATGGACAATGAAACACTGCTTTGAGGTATCTATAGCAACCAGAGTCTCTTAAACTGATTCCTTAACAGCTTTAAGGCTGGCTGACAGATTTTCAGCTCTAGTTTCAGTGAGGAATGAATATTTAGAGGCTGCTCTGGTCACAAAGACCCAAATTTGAACCCATTCTCATCAACCTACTAGCTATGTGAGCCTCCTGAGTCACTTAATTTTTCTCAGCCTTTTCCCCATCTGTAAAATGGGAATAATAAAAATACCTTATCTCCTAGGGTGGTTGTGAGGATAAACTGAGTTGGTATTTCATTAGATAGTTAAATGGCTGTTTTTATTATTCTGCTGGATTTTGAGTTATGAAAACATGAGTTCAGATTCTGCTACACAGCTCTTTTTGAGGTGGCAAAGAATTGGAAAATGAGTAAATGCCCATCAACTGGGGACTGGTTGAATAAGTTATGACAGTGTATGAAAATAATGGAATATTATTGTTCTATAAAAATGATGAACACGCCGGTTTTAGAAAGGCCTGGAAAGATTTACATGAACTGATGCTGAGCAGAACAAATAGAACCAAGAATATATTGTACACTGTAACTGCAAGATTGACGACGATCTGCTATGAAAGATTTGGTTCTTCTCAGCAGCTCAGTGATCCGAGGCAATCCCAATAAACTTTGGATAGAAAATGCCATCTGCATCCAGAAAGAGAACTTTGGACACTGAATGTAAATCAACCCATGCTATTTTCACTTTTTTTTTCTTTTTCTTCTGTGTTTTTTTTCACAAATGTTTTTTTTTTCCCTTTTGTTCTGATTTTTCTCTCCCAACATGATTTATCAAGAAAATTAATGCACATGTATAACCAGAAAAAGGAAAACAAAAAAGTAAAAAAAATATTCTGCTACAGACACACACCACCTGTACTTCCCTGTTCAGGCTACTTACACTCCTTTGACCTCAGTTTCCTAATCTGTAAAATGGGGATAAGTTATTATGAGGATTAAATGAAATAGCATATGAAAAAGTGCTTTGCAAACTCTAAACATGCTAACCAGGAGGCAGCTGGGTGGATTAATAGATAGAGCATTGGTCCTGGGGTCAGAAAATCCTGAATTCAAATCCAGCCTCAGACACTTGTTAGCTGTGTGACCCTGAGCAGGTCTGTTTGTCTTAATCTACTGGAGAAAGTAGTATTTCTGCCAAGAATATTCCATGGACAGTGTGGTCTGCAGGGTCAGGGAGATGACATGACTGAATAGACATTCAACCACAACAAAAATGCTAATTTTTATTATTTAAGAGAGATTGTGATTGTCCAATCAGGCAGGATCTGGGTCCAGGGGTCGAGCACTGGCCCAGGTTCAGAGCTCAACTCTAACACTTTCTATGTAAAAGGAAGGGGTCTCGGAAGGTCCCTCCCAGACTAAAGCTATGAGCTTGTGATTCTTCAGGGGGGCACCTTGGGAGAGTGTGCCCCTTTGGGTATACTTTCTCCTCCGGGATTGACATACTAGGTGAGCTCTTCTCTGATCAGCCTGGGCCAGCCAGCCCTGTGGTCCCCCACGGGCTCTGCCCCTGGGACTTGCCTTTTTCCCCAACACTCGAGACATCATCAGCTCTTGGGATGAGAATTGGAGCAGGTCTGAAGGTCATTTGGGGCAATCTGCTTGTACAGATGGAGAAACTGAGACTCGGAGAAAGTCATAGAGACTTAAGGGCTAGTCTACGCCAATGCCTTCACTCAGTCCAAGCTCAGACAGCTTTCCAGAACCCGAAACCACTCAGCTCTGAGCTGCTTTTCCTTGTCCCTTGGGGACTCTCCAGGAATGGTTTTCCATGGTTTTTCTGGGGCATATTTTATGTGACTTTTATTTAAGACACACAAATGACTAGTCAAAGCTCTGCTAACACGTAATCCGTGCACATACTGTACACACGCACGTATGTGTACACACACGTACATGTACACATGCTTACACATATATGTACACACAACACCTCCTGCCCGGCCAGCCACCATCATGAGCCTGCATTTTGTTCCTGGAAGAGGAAAAGAAATGGAAGCTGGTCAACAGCCGTTTGGTTTTGACTCAGAGAGTGCCTTGAATACAGCTTTATTTCTATAAGTAAGTTGATCCAGCTCATTAAATTTAATTAAAATTATTCAATTAAAATCTTAATAAAAGAGCAAGGCAGGAAAGACATGAAAAAGCAGAGACAAGGGAATTGATAATGGAGAGGGAGTTGTTTTTTTTTTCTTAAAGAAGTAGGCAGGAGACACCAGGGTAGCCAAGCTGTGCCATAGATGGGAATGGGCGTTCTTATGTCCACCGGCATCTGTAAGGTGGAAAGAAAAGAAGGTCCCTGAAGGGGAAGTCCCAGAGCCCCTGGGAGAGGGTGCATAAGGGAGGCTTAGGGCTGGTCGTGGAATATGATCCCTTAATTTTTACACTTGGGGGAACTGAGGCACAGAGAGGGGGAGGAGGCTCAGTCCTGCTTTCCCTCCAGCTCAGAGTGGTCAAGCAAGGAAAATGAACCAAGCCACTTATGCGTCTGGTGGCCAAGGGTAGTTTGGTCAACTAGCACTTACCTGCTGCTGGATTATGTCACGTGCAATTCTCTTATTCCCATCCCTGCCCACTGAGAGCTTCCAAACTGGGCGAAGTCACAATTCCTGCCCCCTGGGAATTTCCAATCTTTTCTCTATCTTCTCTTCCTTCTGACTTCTTTTCTTTTTCCTCTTCTCTTCTTTCTCCCATCATCTTCCTTTCCTCCTCTGCTTTTCCTTCTTTCACCCTTTCCTTTTTCTGTTCTTTTCCTCATCTTCCTCCCTCTTTTCTTTCTCCTTCTCCCTTTCTACTCTTTTTCCTTCTCCCTCTTTCTCCTGTCTTTTTTCTTCCTCATTCTCCTCCTCTTCCTCTCTCTCACTCCTCCCCTACTGAACCCCACAGCCCCACAGAAAGAACTTGGGGTTATCTTTGTCCCAGGTCACTTCAGGAAGTGTGGATGTTGGAGAGTGGGATTCCAGCACTGCTACCCATAGATCCCCAGATGCAGACTCCTTAGGAGCTTCCCAGGGTTCACTGAGGGGAACTACACCCTTCTGTGAAGACCACCTGCTCCATTCCTTGTCTGGCCTGGCTCCTGGATGGTTGCCAGCACCAGGCTACTGACAGATGTGAGAAAAGGGATGGGAGGGAGGGAGTGGGAGGTCTTCTGAGCCCCAGTGATAGGTCTCAGGAGATACAAATGCAGTAAAGAAGTATGGCCCATGAGGTCCATGGCCCTTAGAAGATGGGGTTCGTTTTCCTTGGTTATAGGATCATAGGATTCAGAGCTGGGATTGATATTAGGACAGTGTCAGAGCTGGGAGGGCCCTTAGAACCTAGAATGTCAGAGCTGGGAGGGACCTTAGAACCCAGGATGTCAGAGCTGGGAGAGCCCTTAGAACCCAGGATGTCAGAGCTGGGAGGTTGCTTAGAACCCAGAATGTCAGAGCTGGGAGGGCCCTTAGAACCCAGGATGTCAGAGCTGGGAGGGACCTTAGAACATAGGATATCAGAACCTGGAAGTATAAAATATCTGAACTGAAAGTAACCTTAGAGATGATCTAGGCTCAACCCTTTGTTTTACAGAAGCCAAAACTCAGAAATTTCCATTACATGAATGAGTGACAGGGTCTGGACTAGCAGACTACCTCCCGGTTTCCAGACTTCTCTTTCTCTATCCCTTTTCTTCCTTATAAAAAAATTGCCACTTCTCCCCATTCAGCTCCCCCCCGCCCCCTCACCGCTCTCCTTTTGGATCCATCATTCCCAGTATATATACTCCAAGGAGTACAAAGACAAGACGAGCGGTCCCATCTTTAACAAAATGTCACCAGCAGCCAGCCCTTCTATGGTAGCCAGAGAACCTTCTCCCAAACTGGAAACCCCGTGAGAGCCATCACTGGGAGAATGGCTGAGCCAGCTGTGGTATAATGAAATATCATTTTGTCATAAGAATCACTGGAAAGCATCATGGCCTAGGGGATAGAGGGAGGCTCTCAGTCCGGTTAACTTAGCCTAAAGTGTAGCCCAATCACTGATCTGCATCTATAGAGGGAGGCTTCCCATTGGGGGTTTCTCTATACTGATGGAATCAAAGGAGGAGGGAGGAGGGACAAAATGGCAGAGGCAAGAGATTCATAGAAAGCCAGAGGACTTTTGAGGTTTTCTGGTCCATCTTCTCACTTTAAGGAAACTGAGTCACAGGGTCACACAGGGAGCAAGCACCCTGAATCCAGGTTTTGCTGATTCCAAATTCTGGACCTTCATTCTCCACAGTAATGCAGAAGATGGAGCTCTTGATTTGCAGACGCACCAGAGCCTGTGTTTTCCCAGGCTGTCTGGGATGGCCAGACTGAACTGCACCTGCCGAAACACCTGAAGGCCATCAGGAATCCCCAGGGCTCGCCTGATTTCCTGCAGGCCCGCTCCAGAATCTGGACCTCTCTTGCTGCTGTGAATTGCAGGTGATTCCCCCTTACACCCATGGGGGTGACAGAACCCAGCCCCCATCTGAATTCACCTGGGTACCAGCATCGCTGGCTAAGGCTCTGGAGCCTGCTCTACCCACCGGGCTCCCCTGCAGCTTCCAGGGATGCTGCGGTCCAGCTTTCAGGCCTCCTGATAAACAAGCCCAGCTTCTTCAGCCTGAAATGGAGGCCCTTCCCGTCTCTCTTGCAGCCCTCTGCTCTCTTTAGCTTGTAAAGTCTGGCCCATCGTTTCTCTTCTGGAGATCTGAAAGATGGCAGAGATCCGAGAAAAGGTCTGGTTTGTCACTTTGTGGATGGTGTGACCCATTACCCTACGCTGCTCAGGACTGAATACACTATTTCATAGTTAGTCTGAGCAGGTCAGAGGACAGTGGGATCATTGCTTTCCTCATCCTGGAGACTGTGTCCCTCAATGCAACTTAAGATTGTGTCAGCTTTGGAGCCAAAAAACCTGAGTTCAAATCCTGCCTCAGCGCATGCGACCTTGAGCATAGCGATCTCCTCGGGACTCAGTTTCCTTTTGTGTAATACGAGGAGTTGGATTATAGGACCTCTATCTCCTCTGCCTTTTTATAATCTATGATCTCACGTTCCCCAGTTGACTCCTGTTGAACTTGTGATCTGCTAAACCCTAGTAATTTTTCATGCCATCTGCTGTCTAGCCTGGCATCCTCTGCCACAGACACGTACAGTTTACTTTTGAAATCCAAGTGTAAATGTTCGCAGTCATTCCTGTTACATTTCTCTTGATTAGATTCAGCCCAACATTTCAGCCTGTCAAGAGCTTGTTGGATCCTGACTCAGCTCACCCAGCTCCTGGCTTTTCTCCTTACCTTGAAATTTGATAAAGCTGCCTTGGATGTCTTTATCTGAGTCATGGATAAAACATTAAGGAGCGCATGGCCAAGCTGGGTGGGCCTTCTGAGATCCCTGGAGCACTCCACAGAGACCCCCTTCTAAGCCGATATTGATCATTAATGACTAACTACTACTCTGGGTCTGGCCATCCATTCAGCTTAGAATCTACCTAAGAATAGGATGCTAAGGCTGCAATTCTTCATCTGCTCTGCGAAAACAGCACCAGGGACTTTGTGAGTGCTTTGTAAAAATCTATACCACAAACTCACATGTATCCATAAACACACACACGTACAGCAATATGTACAATTCTATACATAGGTATAGAGGCATATGTGGGGGATGTGTGTGCGTAACACTCTGTAACAATCTAATTCTTTCTGTCTGTCTATTCTCTCTCTCTCTCTCTCTGTCATTCTATCTCTCTCTCCCTTCTCTCTCTTTCTCTCTCTCCTCTCTTTTTCCTTCCCTTTCCCTTCCTCCCTCCTCCCCCCTCTCTCCTTCTCTCTCTGTCTCTGTCTCTCTGTCCTCTTTCTCTCTTCTCTTTTTCTCTCTCCCTCCTTTCCTTCCTTTTCCCTTCTCCCTCCCTCTTTATCTCTGTCTCTCTGTCCTCTTTCTCTTCCTCTCTCCCTCCTTTCCTTCCTTTTCCCTTCTCCCCCCCATCTCTCTCTGTCTCTTTCTGTCTCTGTCTGTCTCCTTCTTCTCCCTCTCTCTCTCCTTCTCTGTCTCTGTCTCTCTGTCTCTTTCTCTCTCTCCCTCCTTTCCTTCCTTTTCCCTTCTCCCCTCTCTCTGTCTTTCTCTCTCTCTCTTTCACTAGTTTTTTTTTCTTCCACATCATGACTTTCTCCATGACAGTTTTGATATACAGTGGGCCCGTATAAGAAATTAATATTGGGGGAGTTTTGTGGGAGATGCAGATGATACACAAAGGCCAGCAGATGACGCAGGAAGTTTAGAAACTCAGAAATGCATAAAACATATGTATCATGTTATATAATATCAACACAAATTTTCCAGTAAGATATTGTAAGCACCTTATGAAAGAAAAAGAAAAAAATTTAGACTTCTTTTCTGGTTGGAAGGCAGATTATAACCCTGACCCCAACTTCCATGGTGTAGAAGGAATAATTGTACAATCACCTCTTTCTTTCTCTTTCTCTTTAAATAAATTTATGTTTGAGCTAGTGACTTAATAGAGTACTAGAATTGGAGTCAGGAAATTGTTGTTGCCATTTCAATCGTGTCCTACTCTTCCTGATTCCATTTGGAGTTTTTTTTTTTGGCAAAGATACTGGAGTGGTTTGCCATTTCCTTCTCCAGCTCATTTTACAGATGGGGAAACCAAGGCAAACAGGGTGAAGTGACTTACCCACACAGTTAGTAGGTGTCTGAGGTCAGATTTTAATTCAATCCTCCTGACTTTGAGGAGCTAGGTGGTGAAGTGGATAGAATGCCAGGCCTGGAATCAGGAAGACCTGAGTTCAAATTTGGCTCACTATGTGACCCTGGGCAAGTTACATAATTCTATATGCCTTAGTTTCCTCCTCTGTAAAATGAGATGATAATAGTACCCGTCTCTCCAGGTTGTTATTATTATTATTATTACTAGTAGTAGTTGTAACATATTTACATTTTATCTCTTGGCTGTAGTGGAATCAATAAGAAAGTGTAGATGGCCCAATTGAGAGAAATACCTAAAGAATTTGCCCTCTCTTTTTTTAAACAAAGTATTAATATCTTCTGTTTTATATCACACTTCCCAATGTATCCCTCCCCTCCACCTTTCAGAGAGCTACCCTTCCTAACAAAGAATTTTAAGAAAGGAAAACAAATCCGGTCAGCAAAACTAATCACAGCTCAAAAAATCTGACATTATCTGCAATGTTGCACATCCATGGTCTCTACAAAATAAATGGAAGAGGGGAGTGTGAGGAGGAGGACTGGGAATGGCTGGGGCTGGGGGTGGGGAAGTGGGAAGTGGGATGTCTTCTCACATTTCTTCCAGGACTAAGCTTGGACATCAAGCTTTTGCAACATTCAATTTCAATTGTTTTAGTGTCATTATTTTTATTTCCATTGTTTTAGTCATTATGTATATAGTTAGGTTCCTCTCAACTAGTTCTAATAACAGTCCCCTCAAGTAGTTAAATGTATTCAAATTTGCACTCTTTGAAATTAAAATGATGTAAAATATGGTCATTGGTTCCAATCTAATGGAAAAATACAGCTCAAATTTGAATAATGTAATTCCTTCAGGGATTCATTATTTGGATTAATGGGGAAGGACTTGGTTTTTATTGTTCTACTTCTTCCTTCTCCTCCAAAGCTCACCTAAGTCCTCAGTTCTCTGCAGTCACCTTATTCCTTGCTTTTTTTTTTTTTTTTTACCATACAGCAATGGATATCTCTCCCATTCTTGTGTGCCATTTTGCTTAGTTGTTTCCCATCTAGATGTATCTGCTTGGGACCCCCCTTGGTACTTCCCTAAATGACCTTGTCATTGACAGAATTTTTCCCATTGATGGCCAGTGTTTGCGGATGAAATTAACCAATGTGGTGACCCCCTGTGCCCCTGGGGCTGTGCCCATCCATCGAGTGGAGAGTACAGAGAACACAGAGTGGATCAGGATCCTTGGGGTTTCGCTTCAGATCTGCTACTTGTTCCTTATGTGAATCCTCATTGAGTCACTCCCAGACATCAGTTTTCACCTTTGTTAATAAAGTGTGGAACTAGGTAGCTCAACATTCTATGTGAGGAAGAGAGTCAGCCTTAGAGTCAGGTATAAATAAACATAAGGATAGAGGGATGGATGGATGGATGAATGGATGAATAGATGGAGGGATGGATGAATAGATGGAGGGATGGATG
>JAJPUD010035925.1:0-10091 GCA_023553655.1 Myrmecobius fasciatus | reverse complement strand
TCATTGAATGACCATCTTCTTCCCTGGAGGATAATGCTCATTCTAGCTGGATAGGTTATTCTTGGCTGTAATCCAAGTTCCTTTGCCCTTCGGAATATCTGGTTCCAGGCCCTTCGATCCTTCAGTGTGGAAGCTGACAGATCCTGACAGATTCTAATTATTGATCCGCGGTATTTGAATTGTTTCTTTCTAGCTGCTAGCAGAATCTGTTCCTTGGTGCTATAGTCCTGAAATTTAGCCACGATATTCCTTGGGGTTTTAATTTTGGGGTCTCTTTCAGGAGGTGATCGGTGAATTCTTTCAATGGCGATCTTGCCCTTTGATTCTACAATCTCAGGGCAGTTTTCTTTCAGGATTTCCTGGAAGATAGTGTCCAGATTCTTTTTTTGATCATGGCTTTCAGTAAGTTCAATAATCCTTAGATTGTCTCTCCTCCAACTATTTTCTAAGTCAGTTGTTTTTCCTAGGAGATATTTCATATTTTCTTCTAATTTTTCATTTTTTTTGTTTTTGTTTGACTGATTCTTCAAGTCTTAGTGAGTCATTCACTTGCATTTGTTCAATTCTTATTTTTAAAGTGTTGTTTTCTTCAGTTACCTTTTTAAGTTCCTTTTGTAACTGGCCAATTTGTTCACTGCACTCTTTTTCCACTTCACTAATTTTATTTTTTAATAAATTGGCGTCTTTTTCATATCTCTTTTGCAGAGCATCATATCCTTCTTGTAAGATACTGTATCCTTCTTGCACTGATTTCAATTTATTTTCCCATTTATCCTCCAGCTCTCTTTTGAGATTCTTTATGCAATCTTCCAGAAAGGCCTTTTGAAACGGAGACCAGTGATGGTCCTTGCTGTTTTTTTCTGGATTTTTGTCTAAAGAAACCTCTGTATCTGAGGTCGTTTCTTTGCCTTGATAAAAGCTGTCTATGGTGAGAGCTCTCTTTTGCTTCTTCATCATTTTTTTTAGACAGAGTGGATATCTCTTTAAGGTAGGGGAAAAAAAAAAAAAAACCTTGGCTGAAGACGCTTTGCCCTGGGGCACTTCGGCGAGTTGACTTAAGGTCCTGGGCCGGTGGGGGCTAGGACTAAGTCCGAATTACTCCTTAAACAAGGCAAGTCTGCCAGAACACCTGTCCCCAATCAGGACAGAGTGTCCCGAGTGCCTCAGATAAACTCCAGGTGTTTGGAATTTGGAGTTTGGAGTTTGGAATTTCTTCCAAGGTGAGCCGAGCTGAGTCCCACCCTCACTTCCGGCCTGCACAGTTGTCGTCTATTTATCTCTCTGTCCGAGTCCGACTAACCTGATATGAAGTTCTCCAGAGAGCCGTGCCCAAATATTTCTGAGTTCGTTGACTTGAAGATCAGTTCAGAGGCTTATTTTATTGTTGATTTGAGAGAAGATCGGAGGAGAGGCAGAAAGTCACCTTTTCACTCCGCCATCTTGGCTCCGCCCTCCCAAGAATACTATTAAACTAACAAACAAAACTAAGAGTTATTTTTATGAAAAAAATCTAACAAAATAGATAAAACTTTAGTTAATTTGATGTGAAAAAAGAAAACAAAAAACAAATCACCAGCATCAAAAATGAAAGCGGTGAATTCAGTGTCAATGAAAAAGGAATCAAAGTAATGATTAGGAGCTATTTTGCCCAACTCTATGACAGCAAGTATGGCAATCTAATCAAAATGGATGAATATTTACAAAAATATAAATTTCCTAGGTTAACAGAAGAGGAAATAAAATACTTACATTGTCCCATTTTAGAAAAAGAAATTGAACAAGTCATTATTGAACTCCCTAATAAAAAATTTCCAGGGCTAGATGGATTCACAAGTGAATTATACCAAACACTTAAAGAACAATTATTTGGAAAATAGGTAAAGGAGGAGTACTGTCAAACTTCTTCTATGACACAAATATGGCACTGATACTTAAAACAGGAAGCACCAAAACAAAGAAAGAAAATTATAGACCAATTTCCTAAATGAATATTAATGCAAAAAATTTAGATAAAATATTAGCAAGGAGATTACACAACTTATCAGCAGGATAATACACCATGTCCAAGTGGGTTTTATGTCAGGAATGCAGGGCTCAGACAGAATCGGGAAAACTATTACTATAATTGACAATAAATGTAGAAAAAGCTTTTGACAAAATAAAGCACCCATTACAATCAAAAACAGTAGGGAGTATAGGGATGAAAGGGAGCTTTTCTTAAAATAATAAGCATCATCTATGTAAAACCTACAACAAGCATCATTTGTAATAGAAAGAAGCCAGTGAAACAAGGATGCCCATTATCATCACTATTCAACATAGTACTAGAAATTTTGGCTTCAGAAAAAAGAAAAGAAAAAAAAATTAAAGGAATTAGAATAGGAAATGAGGAACTAAAACTATCACTCCTTGCAGATGATATAATGATGTACTTAGAGAATCATAAAAAATCATCCAAAAATCTATGGGAAATGATCACAGCTTTAGCAAAGTTGCAGAAGATAAAATAGGCCCACACAAATCATCAGAATATATATATATATATATATATATATATATATATATATATATATATATTACTGACAAAGCTCATCGGCAAGAAATACAAAGATAAATTTCATTTAAAATGAATGTGGATAAAATAAAATATTTGGAGATCTGTCTGCCAAGACAAACCCAAGAACTATATGACCACAGTTACAAAATGCTTCTCACACAAAGTCACAATTAAACAATTGGAAAAATATAAATTATTTATGACTATACTAGGCTAATATAATAAAAAGACAATTCTGCCTAAATTGGTCTACTTGTTCAGTGCCATACCAATCAAACTGCCAAAACATTATTTTATAAAACTAAAAAAAATAATAACAAAACTCATCTGGAAGAACAAAAGTCAAGAATATAAAGGGAATTAATGAAAAATGCAAAGAATGGTGGCTTATCTGTACCAAACCTAAAACTGTATTATAAAGCAGCAGTAAAACCATTTGGTACTGGCTAAGAAATAGAGTGAAGGATCAGTGGAATACATTAACACAATCAGGATCTATAGCAATCTGGTATTTGATAAACTCCTAAACCCCAGCTTCTAGAAAAAAAGTCAGTGTTTGATAAAAATTTCTGGGAAAACTGGAAAATAATATGTTAGAAACTCTACACATCTCACACTTCAAACCAAAAATAAGATCAAAATGGATACATGATTTGGGCATAAAGGAGGATGCCATAAACAAATTAGGAGAATAAGGGATAATTTACCTATTCAGATCTTTGGAGAAGGGAGAAATTTATGACCAAAAATTACTCACTCAGCAAAACTGAGTATTCCTTCAGGAGATAAGGTAGATGTTTCATGAAATACAGGATTTTTAAGCATTCATGATAAAAAGACCAGAGCTAAATGGAAAATTAGGTTTTGAAATACAAGACTCGGGAAAAGCATAAGGAGGTAATCAGGAAAATGATAGCATAAGGGACTTAAAAAGGTTTACCTGTTTACATTTCTACATGTGAACATGATACTTGTAACTCATTAGAACTGTCTCATTATTATGGCAGTTAGAAGGAGCATATATAGACAGAAGGCACAGAGGTGAGCTGAATATGAAGGAAGAATATCTTTTTTCAATTATGAAATTAAGGGGTGAGAGAGGAATGTACTGAGAGAAAAGAAAGGGAGAAGTGGAATGGTGTCAATTATATGCCATAAAAAGAGTCAAGAAAGTTTCTACAGTGGAGGGGAAAGTGGGAGAGAGGGGAAATGAGTGAACCTTACTCTCATCAGAATTGGCTCAAAGAGGAAATAACATACACATGCATTATGGGTCTAGAAATCAATCTTTCTCTGCAGGAAAATAGGAGGGATATAGGATAAAGGAAGGAGGAGGGTGAAAGGCATATTGGAGGAGGGAGTGTTCAATAGTAAAACACTTTTGAGGATGGACAGGGTGAAAGAAGAGAAAGAATAGAATAAATGGAAGAGAGAATATAATTAGCAATAGTAATTTTAAAAAGAATTTTGAAGCAAGGCCTCATTTCTCAAACAGAGGGATCTGAGTCAAATTAAAGAAAAAAGCCATGCCCCAATTGATAAATGATTAAAAGATGTAATCTATATCCACAGAGCTATAAATTCATTTATATTTTTGACCTAACAATACCACTACTAGGCATGAATACCAAAAGAGATTTAAAAAAAGAAAAGAGGTCCTAGGAGTAGCTAGATGGCACAGTGGATAGCGCACCAGCCCTGAAGTCAGAAAGACCTGAGTTCAAATCTGATCTCAGACACTTAACACTTCCTAGCTGTGTGACCCTGGACAAGTCACTTAACCCCAATTGCCTCAGCAAAAAAAAAAAAAAACCCAAAACCAAAAAACCCCCAAAAAAACCCACAAAACAAACAAAAAAACCAAGAGGTCCTAATATGTACCAAAATATTTATAACAGCTCTCTTCTCAAAGCAAAAAAATGGAAGTTGAAGAGATACTCACCAATTGGAGAATGGCTGAATAAATTATGGTATATGATTGTGATGGAATATTATTGGTTTATGGGAAATGATGAGCAGATGCTCTCAGAAAAAATCTGGAAAGTCCTCTATAAACTTAAATAAAATGAAATGCATTGTGTACAAAGTAATAGCAATGCTCTGGAATGACAAACTGTAAATTACTTTGCTATTCTTCTCAGTACAAAGATCCACTACTACTCTGAAGAACTTATAAAGAAAAATCCTATACATACTCAGAGAAGAAACTGATTGTGTCGGGATATAGATTGAAGCATTCTCTCTCTGTGTGTGTGTGTCTCTCTGTCTCTATTTTTGTTTTATTCTTGAGGGTGGCAGATCTATGTTTTTCTTTCACAATATGAATTTTATGGAGATGTATGCAGAACTTTACATGTGAATATGAATGAAATGAACTTTCCCTTAAAATGGAAGCAGATAGCAGAGTGGATTAAAAACTAGAATCCTATTATATGTTAATTTCAAGAAACACATTTGAAACAGAGAAATATACATAGAGTAAAGGTAAGAGGCTGAAATAGAATATATTTTGCTTCAACTGAAGTTAAAAAAACCAAGAGTAGCAATCCTGATCTCAGACAAGACAAAAGAGAAAAATATATTAATAAAAAGAGATAAGGAAATTAACAATATTTTGCTAAAGGGTAACAGAGATAATAGGTAGCATTCAATTCCAACAAAAGTAAAGTACAATCAAAACATAGAGAGATGTAGGATTTTTAGTTCAGTAAAAAAGGCAGATGAAATTCAGTTTCATGCTGATAGCAACAATCTAAAGCATTTTTATGAAGCATTGAAGACTATTTATGTGCCAAAGACATATAGTGCATCTCAACTACTCATTGCTTATGGAGCCACACTGATTAATGATAAGGACATAATGCTAGAGAGATGGACTGAACACTTCCATAGTATTCTCAACAGACCATCATCATCCAATGCTGAAGTTACTGACCATTTATCTGAAATTGAAATTAATCATTCCGTAGCTGAAGTTCCAACTGAACAAGAGGTTTTGAATAAATTCCATTAGGCTGCTTTCATGTGGTAAAGCACTGGGTGTTGATTCTATTCCAGCTGAGATTTATAAGGTGGGAAGTTCAAAGCTCTTACAAAAGATGACTGAAATTGTCCAGATTATATAGCAAGAGAAAGTTATGCCCCAAGATTTTAAGGATATCTCCATTGTTCATCTTTATAAAGGTAAAGGGAATGGATTTTCCTGTGACAATCATGGCAGGGGGTGTCTCTCAGTCATTGCTGGCAAGATTCTTGCCAGAATCATCCTTAATAGTCTGACCCTACACCTAGAAAAAGATCATCTATCCTAGAGTCAGTGTGGCTTCAGAAGGGGATAAGGAATAGTATATATGATGTTTACTGCTAACAACTCCAGGAAAACTTCCAAGAGCAGAACAGAGGTCTGTATACAATATTTGTAAATCTGACCAAGGCCATGGATACTGTCGGTAATGAGGACATATGGAAATTTATGTCAAAATTATGTTGCCCAGGGACTTTCAACAGTGTATAGTATGACAATTTCATGATGGCATCCATGTCCAGGTTCTGGACAATGGGCAAAGCTCTTGAGCTTTCCCAGCCATTAATGAAGTGAACACAAGGCTGGGTGCTTGCTACCATACTTTTTTTAACATGTTGTTTTTATCCATGCTGTCAAGTACTTTCATTAAAGGCAAATGGAGAATCAAAGTCAACTATGGCAGTGATGGTAAATTCTTCACCTTGAAAAGTTGAATCCCAAATCTACAAGTGTAGGGAGTGTTGATATTTGATTTTTTGTTTGCACATGATTGTACACTCAAGGCATCCTCTGAAGCAGATCTGCAACAGAGTATGGATCAATTCTCTGCTGCTTGTGCTAATTTTGTCTTAACAACTAACACCAAGCAAGCTCAGGACCTCCATCAGCCAGCACCACACCATCTATATGTGGAATCATCAGTTACAATGAAAGGTGAAATTCTGAATGCTATGGATTTCTCTTACCTAGGCAGCATACTAAATTGATAATGAAATTGAAACATTCATTGCCAGTGCTGGTTAAGTGTTTGGGAGGCTCCAAAGGAAAGTGTGGAAGAGTAGAGGTATTAAACTGACCATCAAATTGAAGGTCTACAGAGCCATTGTGGTTACCTCATTGTTGTATGCCTGTGAAACATGGACAGTTTATCAGTGCTATGTCAGGAAATGGAAAATCTTCCATTTGAATTGTCTCAGGAAGATTCTGAAGATCACTTGGAAGGATAAATTATGAGACACTGAGGTCCTTTCTTTAACTAAAGTGTCAAACATTCCAACTCTATTGGAAAGAGCACAACTCCATTGGGATGGCCATATTGTTTGAATGCCAAATGTACATTTGAAAAAAAATAGGGAGAACTTACCTAAGGCAAGCACTCACAAGGTGCTCAGAAAAAGCAATAAAAACTTTCAAGGTATCTCAAGAACTTTAGAACTGATTCTATGACATGGGAGACACTGCTGCAGGACTACCCAGCATGGCATGCCCTCATCAGAGAAGGTGCTGTGATCTAAAAGCAAAGCAAAATTTAACTAGTCCAAAACAAATGTGAAATGCACAAAATTAGAGAAGGTATCCCAAATGTTCATATGGTCTATATGTATCCAATTTGTGGTAGAGCAGTCCAGGGTCATAATGGTCTGATCAGCCACAATTGGATACACTGCAACTTGACTCTAATATAGTTATGTAATTTTGGTCCTCTTCAAGAATGAAGGATAACAACCAAACAACCAAAGATAATGAAGTCATATCAGTATGAAACATAAAAGGAAATGGTACAGCATCCATCTTCTTAGAGGAGATGTTAAATGAGTTGTAGGAAGAAATAGATAACAAAACTATACTAGTGAGGGAACTCAAGTTCCCCCTCTCAAAACTAGATAAATTTAGCTACCAAATAAGAAAGTTGAAGAGGTAAAGAGAATTGTATAAAAATAAATGATAGACTACTGGAGAAAATTGAATGAGGATAGAAATGAATATACTTTTTTTCCTTCAAAGTTACCTGGTACCCATACAAAAATTGACCATATATTAGGGCATAAAATTTCACAACTAAATGTAGAAGGGCAGAAATATTAAATGTATCCTTTTCAGATCATGATGTGATAAAAATTACATGCAATAAAGGGCCATTGAAAGATAAACTAAAATCATTGGAAAATTACTACTACAGAATTAGTGGATCAAACAACAAATCATAGAAACAATAATTTCATCGAAGAGAATGACCAAAATAAGATAACATTACAAAACAAAAAATTTGACCTCCAAATAGAGAACTCAAGAGAAGCATAAAAAGGTAAAAAAGAAAACTCTTGAGAACTATATTTCTACTATAGGTATCCTTAAAGAATGGCAGTATAATTTGATTTTTCTTTTATAATAATGGAAAAGAAATTAGAGGTGGAAGGGATACCATACTGAAAAAGAAAAAGGGGGGAGGGAAGAAAGGAGGCAAAATAAAGTAAAAATAAAGGAGATAAAATAAGGCAAAATCTCATAAAGAGACATAGAAGATATAATATAATTGAGGGAAAGAAGGGAGGGCAATGAGTATTGTATAAACCGTATTCTCATTAGATTGGACTCTAGGAGAGTATATCAGACACATTTGGCTTCAAAGAAAGGCCTGACCCTCCTTGTGGGAAGGTAGGAGGGAGGGGAGAAAAGGAAAGGGATAAACTAATAGAAGGATTAGGGGAAAGGTATAAAGGGGAGGAAAGGACTCTAAAGGGAGGAGGATTATTGGTGGGAGGTGGTCATCAAGAGCAAAGTACTGGGGAGGGGGGAAGGGAGAGAGGGGAAAGGGAAGAGAAAATCATAACTCTGGGTAAATAAGATGGCAGGGAATACAGATATAGTTATTTTAACTGTGAATGTGAATGGGATGAACTCTCCCATAAAACAGAAGTGGGTAGCAGACTGGATTAAAGCCAAAATCCTACAATATGTGGTTTACAAGAAACACATCTAAAGCACAGAGATACATACAGAATGAAGGTAAAGGGCTGGAGCAGAATCTTCTATGCTTCAGGTGAACAAAAAAAAGGAGGGGTAGCAATCCTTATCTCGGATCAAGTAAAAACAAAAATATATCTAATTAAAAGAGATAAGGAAGGAAACTATATTTTACTCAAGGGTTCCATAGACAATGAAGTGTTATCAATACTAAACATATATGCACCAAGTGGTATAGCATCCAAATTCCTAGAGGAGAAACTAACAGAGATGCAAGGAGAAATAGACAGTAATACTATACAAGTGGGGGATCTCAACCTTGCTCTCTCAGAATTAGATAAATCAAATCACAAAATAAATAAGAAAGAAGTTAGGGAGGTTAACAAAAGGCTAGAAAAGTTAGGTATGATAGATCTCTGGAGGAAATTGAATGGTGATAGAAGGGAGTATACTTTTTTCTCAGGGGTTCATGGAATTTATACAAAAATTGATCATGTGTTAGGGCATAAAAAACTCAAAATCAAATGCAGAAAAGCAGAAATAGTAAATGCATCCTTCTCAGATCATGATGCTATAAAACTCACATGTAATATAAGGCCAGGAGAAAATAGACCACAAGTTATTTGGAAATTAAATAATCTAATCCTGAAGAATGAATGGGTGAAAGAGCAAATTATAGACACAATCGAAAATTTCATCCAGGAGAATGACAACAATGAGACAACATACCAAAATTTGTGGGACACGTCTAAAGCGGTTATAAGGGGTAATTTTATATCTCTAGATGCTTACTTGCGTAAAAAAGAGAAAGAGAAGATCAATGAACTGGGCTTACAATTAAAAAAGCTAGAGAAAGACCAAATTAAAAACCCTCAATTAAATACCAAATTGGAAATTCTGAAAATTAAAGGGGAGATCAATAAAATTGAAAATAAGAAAACTATTGAATTAATAAATAAAACTAAGAGTTGGTATTATGAAAAAACCAACAAAATAGTTAAGCCTTTAGTTAATTTGATTAGAAAAAGGAAAGAGGAAAATCAAATTATTAGTCACAAAAATGATAAGGGAGAACTTTCCTCCAATGAAGAGGAAATTAGAGTAATAATGAGGAGTTTCTTTGCCCAACTTTATGCCAATAAATTTGATAATGTAAATGAAATGGAGGAATTTCTACAAAAATATAGATTGCCCAGATTAACAGAAGAGGAAATAAATTATTTAAATAGCCCTATTTTGGAAAAAAGAAATAGAACAAGGTATTAATCAACTCCCTAAGAAAAAATCTCCAGGGCCAGATGGATTTACATGTGAATTTTACCAAACATTCAAAGAACAATTAATCCCAATACTATATAAACTATTTGAAAAAAATAGGGAAAGAAGGTGTACTACCAAATTCCTTCTATGACACAGATATGGTACTGATAGCTAAACCAGGTAGGGAGAAAAAAAAGAAAGAAAACTATAGACCCATTTCCCTAATGAATATTGATGCAAAAATTTTAAATAAGATTTTAGCAACAAGATTACAGAAAGTCATCC